>CAUYPK010035449.1:0-19374 GCA_963574355.1 Loris lydekkerianus | reverse complement strand
CCTCCCTCCCTTCCTCCCTCCCTTCGTCCCTCCCTTGATATGATGTGTTTCTGTGCCTCCCTCCCTCCCTTCTTCCCTCCCTCCCTCCCTCCCTCCCTCCCTCCCTTCCTCCTTTGAGCTTATATGCTATATAAGCTCCTTTCCTTTCTTTCTTCCTCTTTTCCTCTTTTCTTCCCTTTTGTTTTAGAGATTCGGTCTCACTCTGTTGCCCAGACTGGGGTGCAGTGCTGGAATCACAGCTCACTGCAACCTCAGGCTCAAGCCATCCTTCCACCTCATCTTCCCAAATAACTGGGATTATAGATAGGCACATACCACCATGCCAAGTTAATTTGTCTATTTTTGGTGGAGACAGTCTTACTGTATTCCTCAGGCTAGTCTTAAACTCCTATACTCAAGTGATTCTCTTGCCTCGGTCTCTCAAAATGCTATGATTACAGGCATGAGCCACCATGCCTGGCATGCCTCATCATATTCTTTCTTCTCTGCCAACACACTCACCTTCTGCCATTCTAGTCCACAAGAATCTATCCTTTCCAAAAACGGTAGCTAACATTTATTGAATACTTTGTGTCAGTTACTGCTGTAGGCACATCAACTGTATTTACTTTAAGCTTCTTCAGCCCAATAGGTGGGTGCAGTTGTTGTGCCCATGTTGTGGGAGGAAATTAGGCTCCGTGGTGTTGAGGGTGGGGAGGGGGTGTACCTTACTCATGGTACCTGGATAGTGATGCACAGTAGTTGTTACTTCCTGTCAATCATGTCATTTGTTGCTGTGTTTCTTCAGATAGTGCCTTGGGGTAGCCAACCATTTCATATGTGTGCATCTTATTTTCCTGAGAAGAGGATCTGCAGTTTGAAGATAGAAATTGTGTCTTGCAGTTTGTTACGTATTTTCCAGAACTAGAAGTTGTACTTTCTGAGCACATGATGCCCTATGATGTGATATGAATGCACCCAGAAGTGTATGTGGCTCGTGAAACTATTAGAAAGTAGCTTTTGAACACTTACATAACAAATGAAATGTTTTTGGATTGTAGGAATCTGGGTCTAGAAGAGAGAATTTTGGGGAAAAAAGTAATGCAGGTATATTAGTTAAGGTAGAGCTAGCTTCTATAGCATATAAGCTCAAATTGTATAGTGCCAAATACAGTTAATGTTTAATTCTTGCCAATGAGGCTTCCTGGCTGGCAGATGACACGCTTCCAAGCAGTGATTTGAAGTTCCAGGTTACTTTATCTTGTGGCTCCCCTACCTTTAAGATCATGTTGTTAATTTGCACCAGTCCTCAGGGGAAGAAATGAGCTCATTACTTCACACAAATTTTGTGGCTGGAACCCTGTCACATTGGCATAGCTATTGCTAGAAAGGGTGGGGAATGTAGGCTGTGTGCAGCTGCCTCCTTCTTTGTGGGATTGGTGATCTTCTAGCAACAATAGTCATGAGAGGGATGGCTGATAAGTTTGCTCTGCAAACTCTCATGGATAGGGAACTGTTGCCCAGAATTTGGGGGCTGAATCTGTGCTTAGAAAGGGTTTGTTAATTTTGTGTGCCAGGGATGAGGGAGAGGGATGTCAATGCACACACCAGCACTTGTCTCTGATCCTAGATTGAATTCTTCATTTTGCCTTCATTCATGTATTCATTCCACATCCATGGGGCAACTACTAGGTGATGGAGACAGAGAAGTGGGCAAGTCAGTCTCTGCCAGCATGAAGCTCAAAGTGGTTCAGGAGAGAGGATTCATAATAGAGTGTGGTCCCTGGGACAAAAGGATGAGGACTGAATTCTGTGGGCACAAGAAGGGGCTGTAGAGGAAAAGACATCCCGGGAATCTGTGACCTACTCAAGGTCACACCACAACTATGCAGCAGGTTCAGAACAGGAGTGGGAGGCTGTCACCTGCCTCTCAGGGCTGTTGGGAATATTGCACGGAGCTCACAGCTCACAGTGTAAATATATCTGTGCTGTTGCCTGTGTGGTTGGTCATGACACTCAGTCTGTCTGTGCCCAGCAAACATGGAATGTTCTGCAAGGCCTGCTATGTGCATTGTTTATTCAACCGTTAGCTATTGGCTGCTGTATGCTGTTCTGGACTTAGGGGGTGGTAAATCAATGAATAAAACAGACAATCCTGTCTTTGTTGAGCTTACATTCTGGAGCAGGAAGCAGATAATAAACACATAAGTGAGTCAGAAAGCCCATAAACAAGTGATGAGAGTTATGAAAAATGGCACCTGCCACAGAGAATGGGCCATGACTAGGATGGGAAACAGGGAGCAAGGAAAACTGTGGGGTGCAGCCCAGAAAGCTTCACTGTAAGGGGGATCAGTGAACAAAAACCTGGAGATGTGTGAGACTTGACTAAAATCCTCAGAAAGGCAAAGGGTGAGTAGAATTCCTTCCATTTTGCAGATGAGGACAGCAAGGCTGGTGGAGGTGAGCAGCCAGCTGGAGCCTACGTGAGAGCCAGGAGGTGAACCAGGCATCTTGACTCCAAGAGCAGTGGCTGAGAAGGAAGCAGGTGGGAAGGGTATGCGTTTGTGTCCATATTCCTATAGGCCTGGGTCAGATGGCCAATTTGGATGGTGTCTTTCTCCCTCCCTGCCTGTAATCACACTCTGTGCTGTGAGGTTTCTTTACTTTTACACACCACCTATCTACAGGTAATGAATAATATTTGGAGCTGCAAACAAGAAAGCGTTTAGTGGTCGTGAAGGCTTGATAAAATGTGTACACAGTTTTAAATATTCTATTATAATGCATGGTGGGGCTTGGTTAAAAACGAGAGCCTGTAAAAAGCCTGCAGGATTTGATTGATGACGCGCTATCAATATTGATGGCCGTGAGCACGTTGGGAAGTTGGAGGCTGTTTTTCTGCTGTGTCCTGCTAGCATCCAAGTCTGCAGGGATGATATATTTGTGGGAAAGCCTGAGTATCACACTGTCGCTACACTGACATTAAGTAATGGTAATGGGGCTCAGCCTTAGTCTGAAGTAAAATCAGTTTTGAGTGAAACATGGAGTAACTGGGTCTGTGCAGGATGTGGGATGGAGGTGCACTTCCCGGGCTCTTTTGGTTTGGGACAGTCTGTGACCACACCTGTACACTAACTGTCCCCAAGTATGGGGCTGTCCTGAGACAGGAGTAAGGGGAATGATGTGTTCCATCCTGGGAGACACCTCTCCATGAGATCAGAGTGATGTATCTACAACCCAGGGCCATGCAAGGGATTACTGTGACAACACCAGAAGCTGGAAGAAGCAAAAACAGTCCTCCCTTGGACCCCTCAATGGGGGCATGGGCCATGCTGGCACCTTGAGAGAATAGATTTTTGTTTATGGTAATTTGTTATAGCAGCACCAGGAAACTCATAGACACACAAGGTGTAAGTGTATGACCTTGGGTAAGTTTTTTAACCTTTTTGTCCCTGTTTACTTATCTGCAAAATGTGATGGCAGTAGTACCTACTTCTCTTTGTGATAATTGTGAAGATCGAGTGAGGCACACCGTGCAGAGAGCTTAGAGCTGTGCTGGCCGTGTAGTATGTGCTCAATAAATATAGTTAGATTTCCTGCCATTCTCATTCCCTTCGTCGTCATCATTTGGTGGTCCCAGCTATGGGGCAGTCAGGGTATGCATGGCAGCCTCATTTCTTAGATGTGCACTTGGAAATCTAGGTGGGACAGTATTATCCTGATATTATGAAGAGTGGCTCAGAGAGATGAAATGACGTCCTGAATGAATAGCTGACGGGTGGGAGAGCTGGACTCAGAATCCTCTGCCTTCAAACTTGGAGTTCTTTCTGCTGATAATAATTATCTTCCTAGACTGTTCCACTACCCAAGCACTGCTTCTACTCCTGATTTGTAGAAACCATGTTTATGGATTTCACAAGCAAATGTGAAAAGCAAATTATAGAAAATTAATGGGCCATTTTTGTATGGGGTCCTTGTTTCTGATTTCTGTCTCTTAGTACCTTGAGAAAGGGCCACACATCTATGGCTTCCTCATGGTTGAGCTCAGGTGGTATATTGGAGCAAACTGGAGATGCACAAAGTTGTCCTCCACTGTTGGTACTGTCAGCACGAGGCTGATGGTGCAAAGGGGAGGCACCTGGAGCCCAGGGACTTTATTTCCCCTGCCCAGGGATTTTATTTCCCCTGAAGGAAAATTTCCCTGCACTTGAATTCTGCAATTCTGGGTCAGCCAAATGAGCAGTATTTTAATTTAAAAATCTTAGCCAATTATCAAGAGGGTGGCTTTCTCTTGGGTATCAGCAGCACCATCTCTCCAACAGCCTCTTTCCCTCCTCCTACTTATCTTTGGAGACTAGCCGAGCCCAGCTGCTTCATAGATGCAATCTCCCTAGGCATATTAATAATGGGATTTTTTTCTTTTCTGAGCAAGTTTTCATTATTTGGAGTATTTGTCTATTTGTCACATGTCCAGCTAATTTCTTTTTGTTTTCAAAACAAAGGGTGGTTCTAGGGAAATTGGGTTGTGACGGTACATTTGTGTTCCTGAGTCTCTCCTTCCTTCTCTCTTTCTTTCCTTACAGTAAATGAAAAGTAGGTTTTTTTTTTTTTTTTTTTTTAGGTTATATTTGACAAATCTCAAACACAGTCAGATAATTTTGCATTTCTCAACTCAGTGAACCACATGAGAAAAGTTAATTAAACTGGCTGGGATAGGAGTATCTGCTGGTAGATCAGGAAAACTGTCACATTGCTCAGAATAATCACAACCATTGTGGATACCTCATTCTTCTTATTATTTAATAAATATAGCATTTGGTACTTGGAGATATCCATAAGCCAATATGCTTTTAAAATTTGTCATTAAAACATCATATAATATTATTCTAAATCAGTGGTTCTCAGCCTTCCTAATGCTGCAGCCCTTTAATACAGTTCCTGTGGGTTACGGCCCACAGGTTGAGAACTGTTGTTCTAGATGCTGAGCAATTCACCCTGTTTTTCTCTTCCCCTAAACTCTAGTCTGAATAAGTGCCAGTGTACCCCAGTCCACATACTTATAGTGACCTTGTTTCACTATCTGAGAGACTGGTTATGTCTTCATTGATCTGTGAGGGATCTCAGCACTTACATTAGTGCTCAGTTGATTCTGTTGTGCAGCCCAGGTTGAAAAGCACTGATCAAAGAGTTATGCTGTGGATAAGTCAGGATAGGCAACATTATGCCATTGTAACTATTCCAGTGTCCCACTGACTAAACACAATGAAGGATGATTTACTGCTCTTCTTACATGTGCATAGTGGGTTTCTGGTGGCCTCTGCTCTATGTTTCCTGTCTCTGACACCAATGCTGATGGAGCTCACTGTCTAGAGCAGGGGTCCTCAAACTATGGCCCGTGGGCCACATGAGGTGGTGTGATTGTATTTGTTCCTGGTTTTTTTTTTTTTTTTTTTTTTTTTTTTTTTTACTTCAAAATAAGATATGTGCAGTGTGCATAGGAATTTGTTCATAGTTTTTTTGTTTTTTGTTTTTTTTAACTATAGTCCGACCCTCCAGTGGTCAGAGAGACAGTGAACTGACCCCTTGTTTAAAAAGTTTGAGGACCCCTGGTCTAGAGCATTATCTGTTGCCATTGCAGGGAGAAATAAACATCAAGAATCATGCGTAGGCTCTTAAATCTTTCTTCAGGAAGTGTCACGCTTCCTGTGTACTCATGTTGTCAGTCCAAGCAAATGCCGTGCCCAAAGTTAGTAGAGATGTAGAGACCCTCAGCTAACACACAGTGTGGCTCAGGCACACAAGACAAGGTTCCTATCCTGAGAGACCAAGTACAGACAAGAAGCCAGGATTTTATCTTGCTGTCCTCCAATTTACACATGATTCAAGGAGTTCTAGTGTCTTCTGTGGTAGCACAAAACTCAAGGTGTAGCCCTCTAGGATGGGGCAGTTGTAATGGGACAGTTCATCACCAGGTAAGATGATGTTAATTTGTGATCTGGCTTCCCTTTAGGGAACATTCTTACTGAGAGCCAAGAATGGAGTGGAATGTGGTTTCTATTTTCATTTGCAAGGTGCACAGCAGTGTCTATGGCAAGAGCTGAAAGATGGAAGATACACAGATGTGTACTGGGAAAGTCTGAGTTTAAAAACTAGAGATGCTCTTGATTGTCCTCAATTCCCCCACAATAAACTCTAGGAGATAAATGGATGAAAATGTCCACATTTTATATCCTCTTTTGGGCAGACACATATGATAATCTCAATCTTGAGTAAGAGCAGATTATTCCCCTCTTCTGGACCTATAGCCCCAATGTCATGGTTTTCAGAATTTTACACATCACCCAGGAATGTGGTTGAACATTCTTAGTGCCACTACTAGGGATCCTGATGTAGTTGGTTGAAAGCAAGGTCTGGACATGTCAATAAGTTTCCCAGACAATGGTGGTGGTAGTGGTCTGTGGGACTAATCTTTGGAAACTCTGCTTGATGCCAGGTAGATAGCCAGGGAGGCAATTATCAGAGAACCAGCCCAGCAGGAGAACCTCCCTGCTCACTTACCATCTCCAGAGCTTGGAAATCAACTGTTCGGGCCATCAGCTGGCTCCAATAATTATGAAATCATGATTATTTCAATCCTTCCTGTTATAGATGGTCATCACCCAATGGTCATTGGTTATGCTTTGGCTAAGGTTCTTTCTCTGAAAACTCAAGTAGACTGGGCAGGAATAGTAGCAATCATTTAGTCCAATACTTTGATTTGACAGACCAAAAATTCAGTGGCTACAATGGAGAGGATCTGGACAATTCACATCAATGCCAGAAAAGACAGAGAAGGGAAGAGGTGTGATTCTGTCATCTCTGGGACAGCAGAAGGGCTGTTTTAGGTGACTTTGTTCTGCCTCTCCACAGAATGCTCAAGAAAATGGGCTCAACTTCAAGCAGAAGTCCTAGCACTAACAGGATAAGGTCTAGCAGAATAACCCTGTGCAAATCACATAGCCTCTCTGAGCCTATTTGTAAATTGAGATAATGATAGTACCTACTTTTGAAAATTAAATGAGCTAAAACACTGAACATACTTAGAAAATCGTTGGGCAAATAGCTATCATTTATCAAATGCTACTGCTATTAATATTATCACTGTTGTCATTTCAATGAACTTTCCCAATGTTAGCGTGATGAAAGGGTACAGTAAGGGAATAAGGGGATTTCAAAATGTTTGTCTGCAGACGACTTTAGGAATTAGAGAGGCATTTGTCTTGGTTGGCTATATTTCTTCTTTGGGTGGAAGGGGCTTGGTATAATTGAATTTTAGGAGTTTTCATTTTCCATCAGTCAATTTTTTTCAAAAATCTAAACTTTAAGGCGGCAGTGAAACTGCCTGATGATGAGGGGGAAAAAATATCAGACAAGCTTTTCTATCATTCTACACTGACCCCAGGTGACTTCCCTGCTGGATACATCAATGATAGAGGGACAGAGGTTAAGCCACGTAGATTTGAGATCTGAAATTGAACCCTTGGAATAAGCTGTGTGTCCACATCTTTGACAGCCTTTGGTGTAGGTGAGCATCCAGGCATCTGCAGTTGCTGTACATGTTTGCATTCAGAGCCTACCATGGGTGCTATTCCTTAACAGGACAGGAAGCATCCAGGGTCACCACATAGAGGTGAAGGATCTGGGCAGATGGGTGGCCTACAGGGGTGGCAATCCTTTCTCAGAGCTGCTGTCTCTGTTCAGGCGTGCTCTGGTAACTCTGTTGCCCTCCTACCTCCCAGTGTATATAGCTCTGTGCCTGCATGTGAACCCTGTGTGCTTAGAATCCCCAGCCTCAGTGTGGGTCTGAACCATTTGCCCAAAAGTTAGTGGAGATATGATGTGAATTGTATTTTGACCCAGACAAGTAGAGAAACCTCAGCACAAAAGAAAATTATCTCACAAATAAGTAAGTGCATTCTAATAATTGAGCAGAACTCTGGGGAAGGATCTTCACAATCCTAGTAGAAAGCCTTTTACAGAGAACAAGTCTGAGGTTGCCAGTGGAAAATGCCAGTGTGTGGAGATGCCCAGCCCCAAACTGAGCCCGTCCATCATGGTTAGCTCAGAATAGGGCTGTGCTAAAAACAAAGGTGAGCAGGTAAAGATCAAAGGGTCATGCAAAGTCCCAGGATTGTGACTCAGGGACGAAAAGCATCATGATTGCATACAATTACAGAGCATGCACTCTGTCCTAAAGATGTATTTTACATATATTAATTCATCTGATGCTCATCTGAGGTAGCCACTGCTATCGTCCTGATCTTCCTGATGATTCTGCAGGGCAGAGAAAGGCCAAGTAACTCACCCAGATTCTTCCAACCAGGTTGTGGCAGAGGATGCATCCAGGAAGTCTGGTTTAAGAATCCAGACTCTTCACCACTGTGCAGCTATGTGATGAGGAGAAAACTTGGACAGATGCTGAAACAGTAATATGGGGCACTGTGCACATGCCGTTGAGATTTTGGCTTTGAGGAGCAGAAGCTCCAAGTCAGAAAGCACAATGGGGTAGAGTAACACAAAGAGGAAGAGGTGGATCTCATGCGTTTCCAGAGCAGAGACTATAGCTGAGCTGTGGGACACGCGGAATGAATTTTTTTTTTTTTTTTTTTTTACCCCAGGTCTCTCTCGGGTCATAGGTTTGAACTCATGAAGCTGATTTCTGCTTATTTCTCTGTCCTTACTGGATTCTCTCCACAGGTCAGCTCTGGTGGTTTTTTCACAGTCTGTCCCTTGGACATTGGCTGGCGTGGGACTGTGGCTTACAGTAGAATCCACCGCAGTCTTGGCTGTAGACCTCTTAACCCCAGAGCCTTCCACGCTGAACATACTGCTGTCTCATGAATCAACAGGGAGAATCTGACTGGCTCAACCGAGCCTGTCCATTGGCTTTCCTTGCGTCAGGCACCACCAGCATCCAAATTCTCCTGTAATCAGGAAGGAGTTAGGGGTGCCAGAGGGGATGTCTGGGAACAGAGATTCCTCAATTCATTTTTTTAATGCAGGGATCCCCTTTAATAGTCTGTTAAAGCCTGTGAGTCTCTTTTCAGAATAATGTTTTCAAATACCAAAAACATATGCTGCCTTACAAAGGCATTATTGGAATATTAAATAAAATAAACTCTGATGTGCTTTTTAAATTAATAAGGTCTAGCAGCAAGGCTCATAACAACTGTAATTTTGAAGAAATGGCGAATGTAAAAGATATTTTGAGACTCTTACCAAACCTGTGTGATGTAGAAATGTCTGTGATTTGTGTTGGTAACAAAGTTACTGGTGTCGCTAATACACTTGTGTTTTTTAGCCTACATTCATTATTGAAGGAATCACTAAATTTCAATTAGAAGATATTAAAAATAAGTCTGTAAAATCTTTTCCCCATCTGAGTTGATAGAATTCTAAATTCTGTCCAGACTCTCTCTGTTGCAGTGTTTCTCAAAGTGCTGGGCCACCTGCGTAAGTAGGGGTGGGAAGAAGTGGGGGGTGCACCAGTGAAGGGTTTTCTGACAAGGCAGTTTCTTCATTTGTCTCCCTAAGATCTGCTGACATCACAGTGGTGAAGAAGAAGCCAAGAACTAAAACAGCAAACTCACTTTTCTTATGCTAATCTTACACTAAATTTTGAGAATCTCTGATGTGATGTAAATAATTTAAAACTTTGCAGCATCATTCTCTTTAACCATAAAATGAGGTTGAGGTATGAGCCAACACTTTAAGGGAAGTATTTTCAAATGCAAGTATAACTTTTAAAATGTTTAGAACGTAGTGATAATGTGGGCAATTTCAAATGCTTTCTTCAAAGATACCATTTGGTTCGTTTAAGAGGAGAGCCTCAAAATATCTCTGCAACAAGCGGAGGGTAACTGAGTTATGTTGAAGAGCAAGTGCTTTTCTGAGTCAATTCTGAAGGCCACTGCCCACTGGCCTGAGGGCCCCAGCTCATCAGCATGGCTGACTAGAGGTCAAAGCAAAGAGTGATCCATCAGAGAGAGAGAGAGGAACAGGAATTAGAAGTTGTAGGCCCTGTGTGTCAGGGAACAAGAGGCTGAGCATTGTTACTAATCTATGGGAAGCAGGACTGGAAGAAAGGACTAAAGGGAAGCTTGTGGCTGGAAGAAAAGTGCAAGCCCAGAGCAACTGGTTGCCTGGTAGGTAGCATGAGCTCACAGCTATTGGTTGAAGACACAGGTGTCTGCAGAAATGAACTGGTAGCAAGAAGGGGTGAGAGGAGGGGCAGTGTAAAACAGGAGCACCAGCCAAGAATAATGGTGGCTGATGCACCCAGGGTAAGGAAAGGAGCCATGGGATTCTTGGAAAAGGCAAATACTTTCCTTATTCCTGTAGTGTTGGGTCTCAGAATATTGTGGAACTTCCTGACAGGGACTCCGGCTGCTTCAGTGATGTCTGGGATGTAGGCCCTGCCTTCTGGACGCAAGAGATTTTATACCTGCCACGGCTGGTAGGGAGCATCTTGGAGGTAGTCGAGGTTTAAAGGGTGGACAAATTTCCTAGCAGTCTGCACAGCATAACAGGTGCTAGCATGGGCTCTGGGGCCCACACTGACATCTCAGCTTTGTGACTTACCAGCTGGGTTGTCTTGGACAGGTGCTAATCTTTCTATGCTGCCATTTGCCCATTTGTAAAGTGGACCTAGTAGTAGAGCCGCCTCTTAAGATTGTTACGAAGTTTGAGCCAATAACATAAAATGCACAGGACTGGTGCCTGGTAAATAAATACTAAATTCATTCTTTTCCCTTCCTTTCCCCCTCTCCCCATCTCTCCCCTCTCCCCATCGCCCCCTTCTCCCCAACCCTCCCCTCTCTCCTACCCCCTTCTTTTTTTGTTAAAAAAGAAGGCATACGTTACACATCATTCTTGTCATTATATTAATTACATTGTCAATCCATCTGATGAACTATTCATTTGGTGGTGCTCTCAGTTGGGAACAGAGTCCTGAAGTCACATGGACCTGGGTTTTGAGTTACCTGCTTTGCTTTATTTTATTTTATTTTATTTATTTTTTTTTTTTGCTTTGCTTCATTTTATTAACTGTGTAATTTTGGGTTTGATCCTGGCCATACTGCTTATGTATTCTTTGACCTTGGGCGAACTAGTTGACCTCTGTGAGCTGATTTTGCCCCGATTGTAAATGGGACTAAAATACCTTACTCACTTCTAGAGTAAGAGTGGCTGATACATAGTAGGCATGCAACAAGTGTTACTTCTTCCTTGTCACTTCTCAGGGCACCTCCGGAGGCTGGACCATGTCAGAGCTGGTCATCTTTTCATTCAGCATTGAAGAGCCAGATTTGTCTTGAACACTGCCACAGACCCTGCACAAAACATGAAAAGAGCTTATTCCTGTTCTCAGGGGTCTTGTGGTTTAATTCTCTATAGCTTACAAAATGCTATAAAAATAAAGAACATTGTGTAATAATTCTTAGGAAGCAGACTCTCTGCTCAAATAGCTTAGAGCAATATTTCTCAAACTACTGTGCACACCAGTCACTTAGGAATCTTGATAAAATGCAGAGTCTTGGATGCAGAAGGTCTGGGGAGGGACCTGAGATTACATGTCTCACAAGCTCTCAGATGAGGCCTTGCCTGCTGTAGATGCAGGTCATGGACTACACTTTGCATTGAGAGGACTTCAAGAGTATAGTTTAGGAGACAAACCAAACCCACCGGAACCCCATCCCTTCCTCTAAACTCCTGCTTTCTAAGCCTCTGTTTGAAAGACTAGGTTCCCCTGGGCCCTCAGGGCTGAAATACTTGTTTTATGAACCTTTCTGCCTGTGCATGGTAATGATTCCTTTGGACCTGTCTTGTAGGCCTGTGCTAATTTTCTGGGACAGTGTGGATGGCTTATTGAGAAATGGATCAAAACTTCCCTGGAAGATATAATAAGGGCTCCCAGAAGTCCATGCTGTGGACTGTGCTTCTGGGCCACAGGTCCTTTGGAGAGTTGGAAGGGACAATTGTAAGGTCATCTGATCCAGCATTGCCCCTATTGACCTAAGGAGACAGGATTCCCCTAAAGGAATTAGACCGTGGCTACAAATTCTTTTTCGAATTCACTTCTTTGAATATGAAGTCAAACTGATTCTCTATGGAATGCTGTAGCCTTTGGGTCTGCTTCCAGGCAGACCTTATTGATGCCTGGAAAAACTCACTGAGGATCTGCGAAATGGAGAGATTGTGAATCAGCGGGAGAGTAAAATACAATTTGTAGCTTAAAAAGAATTTCTTGGGTGCCATGGCTTGTGACTGTAATCCTAGCACTCTGTGAGGCCAAGGTTGGTAGATTGCTTGAGCTCAGGAGTTCAAGACCAGCCTGAGCAAGTGTGAGACCCTATCTCTGAAAATAGAAAAATTAGCCCTGTGTGGTAGCTCATGCCTATAGTTCCCATTACTTGGGAGTCTGAGGCAAGGGGATTTCTTGAGCCCAAGTGTTTAAGGTTGCTGTGAGCTATGATATCATGGCACTCTAATCTGGGCACAGGGTGAGACTCTGACCCCCACAGCCCCCAAAATAATTTCTAAGCCTCAGGTCTCATGATGGTAATAGTAGTAGCTTCTGTTTTAGTATATACTCTGTGCCAGGTCTATGCATGCACTTTACATATACTATGTAATTTACTACCAGGGAGGTAGGTGCTTTTATTTTAATGAGAAAATTCAGAAGCTAAGCCAGATTAAGTGTTTGGCCCAAGGTCACACAGCTGGCAAGTAGCAAAAGTGAAATTTAAACTCTAGCAGTTTAGCTCCAGAGTACTAGCTATATATTCTCTGCTCCTGTCCCTTGCTAGCCTAACATCCCATATCCTGTCAAGAATCTCATCTAGCTTCTCCTTCCACCACGCCAGGAACAGGCGCTTGCTAACTCTCAATGAAGCTCATTTCCCATTATGAACATAGTTTCCTGTGGCAGAAAATTCTTTTCCCTTAACAATGGCTCTTCTTGCAAGAGCACACTGAAATGACCTAACACAATCCCGTTCCTAAGGAAATATGCAAGAAAATTAAAAACTTAAGTTTGCACAAAAACTTATACACAAATGTTCATATAAGCATTATTCATAATAGCCCCAAAATGGAAATACCCAAATGTCTATTAACTGATGGATGGATTTAAAAAAGATCAATGCATTCAATGGAATATTTAGCTGTAAAAAGGAATGAAATACCGATACATGCTACTGCATAAATGAATCTGTGACACATTATCCTGAATGAAGGAAGCAAGTCACAAAAGACTCCTATGCTTCAGCCTATCTTGGCTGTAGACATATGTGTTGTGTTTGGAAAATGTTTCATGTGCTGATGAGAAGAATGTTATCTTCAGTAGTTTTGGGGTAGAAAGTTCTATTAAATGCTGTTAGGTCCCTTTGTTCTAGAGTCTCATTTGAACCAGTGTTTGTTTATTCATTTTCTGTTTAGATAATACATCTGGTTCTCTCAGTGGTATATTGGAGTCCCTGGCAATTAAGATGTTACATTTTATTTCTTAGATCTAGTAGAATTTCCTTTATGGATTTGGGAGCTCCTGTGTTAGGATTGTTACATCATCTTGTTGAATTGCTCCCTTTACCATTATATAATGACCATCATTGTCTTTTTTTTTTTTTTTTTTTTACTGTCATGATTTACAGTCTATTTTATCTGATATAATAGTGGCTACCTTTGCTTGCTTTGGGTTTCTACTGGCATGGAATTTTTTTTTATCCCTTAATCTTAACTCTGTTTGAGTCCTTGTGGGTTATATGTATTTCTTGGAGAGAGAAAATACTTGAGTTATGGTTTTTCACCTGTTCAGCCAGTCTGTGTCTTTTATGTGAGACATTCAGACCATTTCTGTTGAGTGTTAGTATTGATATTTGGGATGCTTTTCTGTTCATCATGTTGGATAATATCTTACTGTTTTGTTTGCCCTCTTATGTTATTGTTTTATAAGAGTTGTGAGTTTTAACTTTGGGTGTTTTTATGTTGGTTAGTATTTATTGTGCTGTTTCATATATAATGCACTTTGGGCATTTTCTGTAGGGCACATCTAGTAGTGATAGATTCCTTTAATGTTTGCTTATCAGAAAAGGTCCTTATTTCTCTATTGTTTATGAAACTTAGTTTTTCAGGATACATACTTCTTGGCTGGCAGTTCTACTAAGAAGACTAAAAATGAAGTCTCAATCCCTTTTGGCATATAGGGCCTCTGGACAGAATTCTTCTGTTAGCCTGATAGGTTTTCCTTTGTAGGTTAGTTGTTGATTTTATCTTGCAGCTGGCAGAACTTCTCCTTCATTATGATTTTGGCCATGTTGATAACGATGTACCTTAGAGATGTCCTGTGTGCTATGAATCATCTCAGTGTTTGATGACCATCTTATATCTGGATTTCTGAATCTTTGTTAATACCAAGGAAGTTTTCCTCAATAATTCCCTTGAATAGATTTTCCATACTTTTTCCTTTTTCTTCTTCTTTCTCCAGTATACCTATAATTTGTATATTGGCTCCCTTCACATAATCTTATATTTCTCTGAGTGGTTGTCCGTTCTTCTTTATTTTTTATCTGCATCTTTGATTGGGCTAATTAAAAATTCTTGTCTTCAAATTCTGAGAATCTGTCTTCTGCTTGGCCTAGTATGTTATTGAAACTTTCTCTGTAGTTTGTCATTTCCTAAGTGACTCTTTCATTTTTTTAAAGCTTCTTTATATCCTTTTTTATGTTGTCTATCTATTTAGTGAGTTTTCAACTCACTCATATTTTTCATTCATGTTCTGAAGTATTTTGTTTCCATTGTATTAGTTTTTAGGTTTCTTTTCAATTCCATTCATCTTGTTTGACATCCATATTCTGAATTTAATTTCTGACATTTTAACAATTTCCTGTGGTTGGATTCATTACTGTGGATCTTTAGGAGTTTTGAACTACCTTTGTTCTTTCACATTTCCACATTTTTTTGCTGTTTTCTTCTTTTCTGAAATCTCCTCTCTCACCTCAGGGAGGATAGATTTGTAGAGCACCTGTTCTCATTTATTGGGAACTCTCCTACTTGGTGAGGAGGAGAAATCCCAAGATAGGGCTTTTATGTCCTTCTCCAGAGGATTGATTCAAGGGGGAGTGGGATTGAAAACCTATAACATAGCTCTTCTCCTGCATCACTCCATCCCCCTGTGGTTGTCAACAGTCAAGTTGGTGTTGAGGCATATTCATTCAGATTAGTGGCATGGTCCCCAGGCCATTGTTGAAAGCTCAGGTGGGGGGCTGGGATAGTTCCTCTCCATAAGGTGGCATGACCTTTGTATATGCCTGGAGATATTATGGGACTGCACCTGGTGCCTGTGCAAGTTGCAGAACCTTGGAAGGTGCCTAGGTGGGCTGCAGGACCTTTGAGGGTACTTGAGTGTGTAGTCGGAACTGCAGCTAGCAGTGGAGTGGACCTGTATAGGTTGTGCAAAGTTGGGTGATGCATGTGTGAGGTGTAGCATCTTAGCAGGTGGCTAGATAGGTCAGGGATCTTGGCTGGGCATTGTGGAACCATAGCCAGCAGCAGGATGGACTCACTGGGGTATAGTGGTAGGCCAGCTATAGGTGGCAAGGGTAGGGAGGCATGTGACACCCCACAAGAGACTCAGGGGGGCTGGGGATCTCCCCCCACCTAGGTCTAATGGTAGCAGCTGCAGTAGTGCTACTCAGGTGGCAATGGTGGTGCCATCGAGGTGGTGGGATGTCAGCAGCAGGTGCTAAGGGATGGTGGGCACCTGCTTTGCTTGAAAGTCTAGGAGCCAGGCAGTGTAGGGAATTGGGGAGGTGTATAGCTCCCAGTCACAGTGTGAGAGTACCTGCCCTTCCCCTGTCCCTCCTGGACCTGGCAGGGGTAATGAGGAGGCAGCTGCAATGGAGCCAACCCCTCTACAGAATTAACTTGTAACTTAAGTTGTTTTAGCTTTTGTCATAACTACCTGTTGATTTGAAATTTTTATGATCACCTAATATTTATAATTTCTTTTTCCGTGTGCTCTATTAAACCACATTTGCACCAATTATATTGGGAAAAACAGTTTGAAGAAAACCAGACTTGTCATTCATTAGTATTAGCAGTTGGCATTGTGTTTTTTTTCTGATTTCCATATGTTTAAATATTGATATTTAGAAACAATTTATAAATATAATTCCTCAATATTTCTTTAAATTTTATGGAGTGTCTTAGAGACATTTTTATGTCAGTATGTAGTGATATATATCTCAATCCTTTAAACTGTTTCCTAGTATTTTAAATTTACTTAACAGTTTATCTGTAATTGGACCATAATGCTATTTTACAATAAGAAACAATGTTGTAATGAAAATGTATTTCACATTTTTTTCTCTCAGGTATATGAATTTTTCCCAAGGGTTGACCACAGCATGGTAGAATGGTATATGCAGGTTACATTTTCTTATATAAGGCTAATTATTTTGGCAAAACTATATTAACCATTTGTCTGCTATAAATAGAATACAAGAATCACAACATTTTCTGAATCATGTGGTGAATTTGGGCCTTTTTTTTTTTTCATGTATTTACAAACCATTTGAATGCCCTTTCCTGTGAATTACTTGTATATACCGTATATACTCGAGTATAAGCCGAGTTTTTTTCGGCACAAAATTTGTGCCGAGTTCGGGTTTTTCGGCACAAAATTTGTGCCGAGTTCGGGTTTTTGGGCACAAATTTTGTGCAGAAAAAACTCAGCTTATACTCGAGTATATACGGTATATTTTGCCTACTTTTTTGTTGGGCTGCTTGCCTTTTCTTATTCACTGGGGGGGAGATTTTTAAATCTGTGTATTTAGATAATAAACCTCGATTGTATGCATGACAAGTATTTTCTCCATGCCTGTCTCTGGTTCTTATCTGTTCATTAGAAGTTCCTTGTTAGTGGTGTCATCCTTGCCCTGGGTTTCTTCAGCTTAGTTTCCCACGACTGCTCACAGATATCTCTATGTCCACATGTGACTTTTTCTGGGCATCCTCTTGTTTCTTTGAACTATGTGTTAGATGCAAATGTTGGCTTAATTAAGTCACTGCTTCTGCAGTAAGTAATGTTTTATCAGAACAATTGGCTTGACTCAGTTGTGGTGACATCTTCTGGTCGGTAACATTTATCATTAAAATAATAGCAGTGGACCTTCGCCCTTGCACCTGGGGAGGATGGATGGGCCAGTCACCACCAGCTCTTTGAGCCATCCTCAAGCCCTAGCAATTGATAGTTCTAGGGCTTCCCCACTAACTAGAGACTGTGTTTTAATGACATGTTCTACCCCAAACAGATTTTTTTTTTTTTTTTTTAAGTGACCATTAGGACTTGAAACATTGGGATATCATTTTTGGCTTTTGACAGAAGACTCAGAAAATCTTATACTTTAAGATGAAGTGGGCTTCTCAAATATTTTCAAAGTGGGGCCAGCTGGGAAATGCAAACATACATAAAACAACTGTTTACTCAAATAGAAAGCTGGGAGACATTACAGAATCTCAAATATGCTGCTATTCAAGTTCTCAAATCTTTTTAATATAAAACATTCATGAACACATTCTCATGATAAAAGCATGAGTAACTCCAGAGTGGAAGAGAAGCCTCACTTCATCCTCACCTCACCAGGAGTATGCTTTTCTTCGAATGTTAAACACATGTCAAAGTTGGGTTGTATCTTTCTGGACATGAGTGCTCTTTAAACAGTACTCGTGTTGTAGCAGTTGTCTTGTATATTCATTTTCCCATTTCTTGTCTTGCATGCTCTTTCATAAGTGACATTTGCATGCATTAGACTGTCCCCTGAGTCAGGGACAGGCCAGTGACAAGTGTCACATCCTGTAGTGTGCTCAATGTGGAGGAAAGTAGGGGATGGTGAGGAACATAGAAACTTCAGCTGAGAAGAGATGAGGGACCGTGAGGACCTCCTGGAGCAGCTGACATCCAAGGTGATCCCAGACAGACATATAGGAAGTGGTTGTGGGAGGCTGATAATCAGGATAAAGATACCTTGATTCTAACCCTCTACATCCCATGAATGCTATGGCAAGAGAGGCTTGCAAGTGTGATTAAACTGAGGATATTGACATGAGGAGGTTATCCTTGATTACCCAGATGGACCCTCATGCAATCAGGAGTGTCCTTAGAAGGAGGCAGAAGCAGATTTGAGACAGAAGGCAGCAGTGTGACCTTTGAAACAAGATGCCATGTTGCTCTGAAGAGAGAGGAGGGGACCAGGAGACAAGGAGTGCAGTGAATGCTCTCTAGAATCTGGAAAAGACAGGAGTAGGGATTCTGAGCTCTGAAAGAAGCAAGGCCTTGCTGACGCCTTGGATTCAGCTCATGGAAACCGTTTTGGGATCCTGGCCTCCAGAGCTGTAAGAAAATACATTTGTGTTGCTTTAAGCCACGAACTTTGAGTTAATTTGTTATGAGTGGCTTGGAAGTTAATAGTAGCCATGTAGAGAAACACCTTAGCAAGAAAAAAGATCTCGTAAGATTTCTAGTGAGAGAGCGGGATCTATTCTTTAAGACATGTTGGAGCAAATGGGAAGGATAAAGCAAAAAGAATTTGGACTAGAGATGTAAGCAGAGGCCAGAGCATATAGAGCCTGGCAGGCACACTTGGGAGGTTGGTTTTATACTGTGGGCTATAGGGAGCAAGAGAAGGCTTTTGAGTTTGGGGAGAGGGCAAGCAGATTTCATTGTTCTGTCACTGAATCGCCTGGTCATAATTGGGTCTATTCCTTTTACTACCACTCTTGAGTCCATATGTGAAATCATTAAAGTTGGATGATCAGTTTTTTATAAAAATATATATTTTTGTCTAAAAAGGCATACATATGTGATTATGGCTAAATCAAAGGTAACTGGAATGTATATACTTTTGCTAAAGTTTTAGCAACACTGCTATTGTAACTATCCAAATTTTTATTGTAACTAAAGTTCTTTAAACAATTGGTGATAGCTATGGGACTTTCCCCATGTCTTCTGTTATAGTTATCCTGTGCAAAACTAGGAAAAATATGTTTTTTTTTTTTTTTTTGTTTTTTAGGAATGCTCTATGGTTTCCTTTAAAAGAGAAAAAGCCTCCAGTATTTTTGTTTGTTTTTAGCAGTCATTATTTACAATTTGCAGTGATTAACTTGGCAAGACTTCCTTCCATGTTTCTCCCTATAGCCATCATTTAATAAGTCAGGAACAGTCAAAAGAGAAAAATATTTATTTTATTATTTTTTGTTTGGTGTCTAAAAAGGTAAAAATCCATTAAAACCTTAAGTTAAATATAAATGTTAGAATTCAATGTTCACTTTTAGATTTTATACAGTATTCTGTTTTGGTTT
>CAUYPK010035448.1:0-21994 GCA_963574355.1 Loris lydekkerianus | reverse complement strand
ATACACTGGTTTTATAGACCGTTTGACACATTTTCATCACACTGGTTAACATAGCCTTCCTGGCATTTTCTTAGTTATTGTGTTAAGACATTTACATTTTACATTTACTAAGTTTCACATATACCCTTGTAAGATGCACCGCAGGTAATCCCACCAATCACCCTCCATCCGCCTCCCTCCCCCTCCCACCCCTCCCTTTCTCCCTTTCCCTTATTCTTGAGTTAGAGATCTAAAAATAGACCTGCCATTCAATCCTATAATTCCTCTACTAGGC
This sequence comes from Loris lydekkerianus, assembly GCA_963574355.1. Taxonomy (NCBI): domain Eukaryota; kingdom Metazoa; phylum Chordata; class Mammalia; order Primates; family Lorisidae; genus Loris; species Loris lydekkerianus. The sequence continues at coordinate 21,720 of CAUYPK010035448.1, read as the reverse complement.
ATATACCCAGAAGACCAAAAATCACATCATAACAAAGATATTTGTACCAGAATGTTTATTGCAGCCCAATTCATAATTGCTAAGTCATGGGAAAAGCCCAAGTGCCCATCAATCCATGAATGGAGTAATAAATTTTGGTATATGTACACCATGAAATATTATGCAGCCTTAAAGAAAGATGGAGACTTTATCTCTTTCATGATTACATGGATGGAGCTGGAACATATTCTTCTTTTTTTTATTTTTATTGTTAAATCATAGCTGTGTACATTAGTGCAATCGCCCGTATCCATTCTAAGATGCACCATAGATGTGGCCCCACCTATTACCCTCCCTCCACCAAAACCTCCCCTCTCTCTTCCCCTTCCTTGACACTTTCCCCATAGTCTTGTGCTATAGTTGGTTTATACCCTTCATGTGAAAGCTATAATTTAGGTTCATAGTAGGGCTGAGTACATTGGATACTTTTTCATACTAATTTATGGCTTTCATATGACAGCTATAACTCAGTTATAACCCAAGCATACGGGGAAGGGGGAAAGGGAGTGAAAGGAGGGGGGAGGGGAGCGGAGGGAGGGTGATTGGTGGGATTATACCTGCAGTGCATCTTACAAGGGTATACGTGAAACTTAGTAAATGTAGAATGTAAATGTCTTAACACAAAAACTAAGGTAATGCCAGGAAGGCTATGTTAACCGTTGTGATGAAAATGTGTCAAACGGTCTATAAAACCAGTGTACGGTGCCCCATGATCGTATTAATGTACACAGCTATGATTTAATTAAAAAAAAAAAAAAAAAAAAAAAAAAAAAACTTTGATAAATAACCAAACCAAGAAATATTAGCCCAAAAAAAAAAAACCAAAAACCAGAGATGTTGGCATGGATGTGTAGACAAGGGCACACTTCTACACTGCTGGTGGGGATGCACACTAATACATTCTTTTTTGGAAGGATGTTTGGAGAATACTTAGAGATCTAAAAATAGACCTGCCATTCAATCCTATAATTCCTTTACTAGGTATATACCCAGAAGACTAAAACTCACAATATAACAAAGACTTCTGTATCAGAATGTTTATTGCAGGCCAATTCATAATTGCCAAGTCATGGAAGAAGCCCAAGTGCCCATCAACCCATGAATGGACTAGCAAATTGTGGTACATGTAACCATGGAATATTATGCAGCCTTAAAGAAAGATGGAGACTTTATCTCTTTCATGTTTATATGGATGGAGCTGGAACATATTCTCCTTAGCAAAGTATCCCAGGAATGGAAGAAAAAGTATCCAATGTACTCAGCCCTACTAAGAAGGTAAATTATAGCTTTCACATGAAGGCTATAACCCAACTATAGCACAAGCACAAGAATATGGGGAGAGGGCCAAAGAAGGGGAAGAGAGGGAGGAGGTTAGGGTTGAGGGAGGGAGATGGGTGGAGGCATACCTATAGTGAATCTTAGAATGGGTACAGGCGAAGCTTACTAAATGCAGAATATAAATGTCTACATACAATAACTAAGAAAATGCCATGAAGGCTACGTTGAACAGTTTGATGAGAATATATCACATTGTATATTAAACCAGCACATTGTACCCCTTGATTGCACTAATGTACGCAGCTATGATTTAACAATAAAAAAGTTACAGTTTTAAACATTCATAAAGAAAACAGAAATTAATTTGTATGTTTTCAATATCTCCCACTATATGATTGAACCAGAACTGGGATTCAGATTCTCAGATACTCAATTCTGTGCTATTCTCAGCTATTCTCAGCTGTTAAACTAATTTCATTAGTATTAAGGCTCCTCAAGATCTTGTATGTCTTAAATGAATGATAATCTGATAGCTAGATTACAAAAACAAGAAAGCAAGAAGAGAGAAACAGAGGGAGACAAAAGATTGAAAAAACTATTAATATAGATTTTAATCAAACAAAATTTCATTGAATCTCAGAGAGAGAAAAGTCCCTTTTTCTATCCTAAAAAGTTTACTAAAATAACTCTTTTTAAACCAAAAAGTAAAGTAATGTTTGAAATCATGGGTTCTTGTTTTTTTCAGGGAAAGAGGATTTGATTCTTTTTGTTTTGGGGTTTTTTTTTTTGTTTGTTTGTTTGTTTTTTGCATGTGTGTGTGTTTTAACAATCTGTCTCTTATAACTTAGAGTGTATAGGTTAGAAGTTCTGAAACAAATGCTGTGTATATTTTTTGCTAGTAGTGTCTAAGACATATCACTCTGTAAGAAATATCAAACTAAGTCCCATGGAAAGTTTGGTTCTTAAATTATTAGAAGTACATAGAATTCCAGGATATTAGAAGTCATTTCATCAAGTTGCTATATTCCCAGGGATCCTGGATTCCAGTGTTAGAAGGATGTCGTAGGTTCTACCTCTTCAGTACTTTTCTCATAATATGCATGAGACTTTAATTCCTGGGAACAACCACTAGCTCTGACATGAAGAAGCCATCCTTGAGCAAAAGGGACTGTAAATAACTTCCTAGAAGAATAGATGAAAAATCTAGAACAAATTTTTATATCCTCAAGGAAGTTCTGCTAAATTCAAGTTAATTTAAAGAAACATTTCTCTTCATAAGAGAATGAGCAAATGTGTAATATAAGGTGTCCCTTTCTCTTTTGAACTCTGGGGTTCTAAATAAGGATGGGCCAAGAAAGAAAGAACTGGAATGATGAGATACACACACAGCAGCTAAAATATGAATTTTAAAATAAAATGTAATGACAGATGTCTGCTTGAAACCTTGTCAATGACTTCTCATTTTACCTAAAATAAAAGCCAGCATGCTTAAATGTCTAATAGGGTGTCACAGGATTTACCCCTAATCTTCATTATGTCACTGACTTCACTTCTTGGATCAGCTAGTTAATGCTACAAAATAAACAACCACCAAATGTTTTTAAACAACACTTTCTTAGTTCTCGTGCATCTAATGGTCAGCTATGCAGTGTCTGCTGTCAGGGGTTGGTCGCCCAGGGCTGTCTGGTTCAGGATGGCTTTAGGTGGATGACTCAGTTCTCCTCCCTGTGGTCTCTCCTCCTCCCTGAGGCCAGCCTGGCCTTGTTCCATGCAGAGGCTCTAAAGAAGGGAATCACAGCAGGTGCAAGTCCAGAAGGTAGAGCCAAAAATACATATATATATCATTTTACCCAACCTCCTTTTTCTACTAATGAAGATAATTAATCCTAGGAGGTTAAGTGCATGGAGGAATGTTGACAGTCAGCTAGTGGCAAAACTAGGATTAGAATTAAACCGTCTCATTACCAACACTATGTTCTTCTCACTTTCTGACATTGGCAAAGTCACTGCTCAGACAGAATTTATAACATTCAAATAAAAGTGTGAGAGAAGAAATCCCCAATGTTATTGAATAATTAAAAACATAAGGCTTTGAACATTAAGCTTGAAGTTTCTAATTTCACCAAATTGAAATCCAATAAGCTGTTATACTTGTATCTCAGAAAGAGCAGAAATGATGGCAGTTTAGCTTCTCTGGGTGTAAAACTAATAGAGGAGAGAGACACCTTACTGAATCTAAACTTACAATCTTTCTGAGCTAAATTATCGGCCTTTGGCAGTCCATGGGAATTTTATTTTCAGAATCAAAATAAGCATCGTGAAAACCATCCTGAGAAAGGGAAAGATTGTATCAACAATGACGTGAAGGAAGTGGAAGTTGTCACTATAAGATTTCTCTTTAGTCCACTTCTCTATTGAATAGTTTCAAAGAAATTTTTTTCCTATTTATACAACCAGGGAATTAATTTAGCTCAGAGAAAATCATCGAGTAATTGTTGTTATGCTTCTACAGACTGGATTTTTCCAGTGGAGAGTAATTCTCCCACAGAGTTTTATAGAATGAGAATCAAGGTCAGTGATTTACATTACTGGCCTCTCCTAACAACAAAGTAATGTGATACCCCCTCATTGCTGAAACTGAAGACGAGGAAGTTAATAATTTTGTGGCAAAGTTTATAATTTTCTTTCCCAGGCATTTTATTCTCTTTGTCTTGTGACTTCTCTTCCCACTTCCATAGTATGGCTAATTGAGACATATTTCTATCTAATAAAGGCTGAATGAATCTTCCCTGGTGAAAATTTTATACATTTATAGCTGTTAATGTCCATTTATTCAATTTCCATTTCACTGGTAATGAATTAGTTATTAGGTTTTCTATATGAATTGGTGACAAAAAAGTTCATAAAATTAATCATTTAAAGGTCAATGTTTATATAGTTTTAAAAAATATAATCTAGGCAGTTTAATTCCCTGCTTTGCATCAATTAAGAAAATATTCCTACACTCAGCAACCACTATCAATCTATTCTTTAAAATAAAATTAGAATTTTAGCACTACCTGTAAATTCTCTCAGATTGAAGTTCATTACATTATCATTAAACTGATTTGTGGAAGTTTGAAATGCTATGTTTTAGTAAAAAGACAAAGAATATTTCAAACTCTGCTATTAGGCTACTTCCATTTTCAAGCAAAACACTACCTCATTTATTCAATATAATTTGGTTAACTATTGAAATGGCAAAAAAAAAAAATTGTCCCCATTATTGTAGGACCATGTGAAATCATCTCTTTAAGAGTAAAGAAATAGTTTAAGATAATTATTTTCTAACATTTAGGAACTAGCAAAATCCTCATTTTTTCCATATAGTATGCATTTTTATTTGAAAAATTCTACTTCCAGGCAGTTCAAACCTTATTTAAATACAAATAGTATCCTGAAATATACTCCTTTAGTATAAAATTCTCACACAAAAATCTTCCTAAATTTATATACTCGGTTCCTAAATTATCTAACTTCTTAGTTCTCAACTGCAAAAAAAAAGTTTAAAAAATATTTTTTCCTCTATAATAAATTGTTCTAAAAGTACACATAATAATAAAAATATGTCAGTATAACCAAATTTGCTTACAGCTTTGCCTATAAAGTTTATCAGAAGGCTTAGCAACATGAGAAAATGGTAGGTCTGAGTTTGTGCTCTCTGTGTCTCCCTATTTCTATGGTCTGCAACAGAAAAATGCTAAGATGAACCACTGCAGCCTGAAAACATGGAACATTATTTCTATTCCAACAGGACAGTAACCAAAAGTACATCTTTGAAAAATAGAAGTCTACAAACCTGGGTCATCTGGTCAACCTTGCCTTGAGGCATTTCACACAGAATGCAATTTATTCTATAAATTGAATAACAGCCTTGCAAAAGAATAACACTGTAAAAATAGACAATACGCCTGCCCTGTAGGACCTCAATATTTCTTGCTGGCAAATAGAAGAAAGTAATCACAGAGAGAACAGAAACCCATAATTAGACTGGGAAATAATTTTTTTTTAAGTATGCATTTCTCTACAAATGAACAGCAGGGAAACAGAGAGCAAGAGGATCAACTCAACAAACTGAAGGAGGAATGTGAAAACTGCAGAAGCAGCCATGCTCTTCAGGACGAAAAGCTCACCAGCTTCAGGAGAAAGGGGACCTGGTACTCAGGATCTTTGGGGCAATAGGAATATGAGCAAATATTTGAGAGTTTCCACACTCTTTATTTTTATATTTTAAAAAAAAAGTTTAGTGGCTTGCAACATTGGAAAAGACAACTAGCAAGTTATAGAGTATTTTCCATTTCATTGGTCTTGATGATACTCTTAAAAAATTGTGACCTAAGTCTTTCAAGTACAACTAATGACTATAAAGTTTCCTTTTACAGTGACATTATTACTTGTTAATAATGATAACAATAGTTAGCATTTATTAAATGTGTGCCATGTGTTGGGTGGTGTGAGAGCAGATAGACTGAATTCCTCACAGGTCTTCCAACTCCGGGTATGTGCCCAGTCAGGGGAATGTCCACATGACTGTCCCTGCCTGGGGATTCAGCAGCACAGGCAGGCTAAGTTAGGAAAGTAAAGATGGCTCAACGGGCCCAAACTCGTTTCCCGCTTTCTCTTCTTCTTCCGTGTATACATGATCTGGCCGCTTTAGATGTACCATGACCCTATGTCTCTGTTTATCCTTTACACAATCTTCCTGGAGACTGTAATCTCCCCTCTCTAATTTTTAACCTCAACTGCGGACTACTGACTACTGTGCATTCTTACACGGATGCTCTGTTGCGGTACCCAATAAAAAGATTCCCAGAAGCAGGACAGGTGCTGCGCATGAAACAATGTGTGGCTTTATGCTGTAAGTTTGGTGTACAGTCTCTTGACTTCTCCAGCACTGTCTCCCTTGCTGACCACCATCCCAGGGTGGGGTCCACGGGAATCTCTACAGGGTGGACGCTGTTCTAAGTATGTTATTGTTTGTTTGTTTTTTAGCTCATGTAAATCCTCTCCAGACAAGTTACTATCTTGCCCATTTTATGGATGAAATAATAAAGTACTAAGATTTAAGTGATTTACCCAAAGTACTGTTAGAGGTGTTATTAAATCTTCTTAGTCTGAAACGTAGGTCCACCTACTTAAACACACCACGGCACTGTTTATTATGCCTGAGGAAGCTTAAAGTGAAATGAGATTGGATAGGAGCAACAGAAACCTAAAACAGATTTTAACTTTTATAGTTAATTCCAGTTTTTTCTTTTCTATCTCTTACATTATTTCTTTTCTTCTATTATACGTTAGCTCTGAAAATAACTCTGCCATGCAGAGCTTGGGCAAATGTTCGTCTTAACTGAGGCCATAAATGACACTACTAAATATCCACCACGGTCCTTTGTTCTAATCACTTTCTTGCCTATACTTTGGCAGTCCATCTGGGTCCAGAGCCATACTAAAGATTGCTACAATTACCTATTTGTCCAAGGGCCTGGGACCCTGACTCATTCTTGCCCAGCTGAGAGCTGTATCCCACCCTCACACTCACAGTCTCTTTGCGGCATGCAGATCAATCATGGAAAATGTCTTAGAAGTATAAGAGGCACTTGACTGACTAAATTGTCCATCAACCCATCATACCAGCCTGATTCCACTATTTTCAACATGGAAGTAGCACAAGAAAATTGCACCTTATGAAACACTGCACCTGGCCTAACGGGGTGCCTTCTGCCTGCCTAAATGTGGAAGATGGACAGCTACTGAAGCCCAACTTATTCATCTTTTTCTATCAACATGTGTTACTAAGAAATCACATGAGCTAATGCAAATTATAAAAGTTAAGGTAAATCTTTCTCCATTTTTGTGGTACATTTTTACCCTTGACAATTACAGTAAATGTGTTGCAAAGCAACCAAAAAAAGGAAGAAAAAGATCTTTTGTGTTAGTGTATGAATGCGTGTACTGTGTTGTATCGCTTTGGGAGGGAGGGTGAACGGAGGGAAAAACATTAGAATAAAGCTATTTAGAAGAGCATGTATTTAGCAAAGAAGGAAATGAAAAGTACTACTAAATCTTACACTCAAGAAGATAAAGCTTACACCATCTTCACAGGAAATAAATGAATAGTGCTAATAGCTGGATCCAATTTATAAGGCACTAAACGGATATTGTAAGAGGAAGGGAGATAATTAATCTTTAGCTAGAACAATGAAAGATCAGCTGTAGTATTATCAGTGTGCTACATTCCAAGACTTTGAAGGTGCTTTGCTTCCCAATATATTAATCAAAGACTATTCAGAATTAGGATGTTTAATTATTTCCAAAGATTCTTTGTACTTTTTATCTCTGCATGAAGTCACTGATATCTGTACATGTTTTCCTTTCTTGTCTACTGCAGTGAGGCTATAACAGCAATATTAATAGTCCCTGAGTACAGAAATAAATATAATTAACTTCAAAATTATTTACCAAATCTCTAGTTTTCATGATTATTTATAGAATAAATATTTGACTTCAAATTGATTTAACAAAGCTATGGCTTTGGTGATTCTTTAAGTATTTGATCTTTTTTTTAAATCTTAGAATTTATAGCTTTATTCTGCTTTCAGTTGATTTAAATAAAAAAGTTAAAGTGACAATAGTTGTAGGCAGGAAAAAATGTTGAAAGATTAATTCTATTTTTCAGGTGATTATTTCAGACATGTCTAATATTGGGTGTAATGATAATTTAATGTAATATATACAATCTGTACAATCTTTACAAGTACATAAAACAGAATGGGGGAGTGGAACGTTACATCACCAATTCGAGGGCATTCTTTACCTTGTAATATTTAACAAGTTTATTTTTATATACTTTGTGGATAAACTTCTACCATCATTAAATTGACATCATTATCAAAGTGAAAGTTCTTGGCCATTTTTTAGTGAACAAGTTTTAAAACAGGAGTGTCATTGTTGTGGGGTTTTATTGTTTGTTTGCTTGTTTGTTTGTTTTTCTGTTTGTTTGTTTGTTTTTTGAGATAGAGCCTCAAGCTGTTGCCCTGGGTAGAGTGCTGTGGCATCACAGCTCACAGCAACATCCAACTCCTGGGCTCAAGTGATTATCCTGCCTCCGCTTCCCAAGTAGTTGGGAATACAGGCATCCGCTACAACATCTGGCTATTTTTTATTGCAGCTGTCATTGTTGTTTGGCAGGCCCGGACTGGATTCAAACCTGCCAGCTCAGGTATATGTGGCTGGCGCTAAGCCTTTTTCTGCTCGTCTTAAACCTTCTTATTAAGTTTCAAAAGGCTATCTCTACAAGTCTTTAATGTATTCCACTTCTTTCTATCACCTTGACCATGCCCCCTAGTATATTTCACATGTATAATCATTTGGCTTTTAACCATCTAGCTAATTACAATCTTTTCTTCTCTGACATAGTTATTTTACAATACTCAAGAAGTTTTACCATATGTAGATTGATCACATGTCACTTTCATCCATAAATCTTTACAGTTTTCTCTTTATCCGGAAAACAATGCCCAAATTTCCTAATGGAAGTTCTGGTATTTGCCATAGGTTTCCCATGGGCTGGCCCCATTTACTTACGGGATTTTATCTCCTATGACATTTTCTCGTCTGTACTTGATTTCAGGCAAGCTACCAAATGTTTCTAGAAATACCCTGGGGATGTTTGTCTTCACTCATACTCACTTATTCATAGAACTCTTTACTCCTCTCAATTATATTACCCTTGAAAACTCACAGTACACTTTCAAGACCCAAAGTAAATTTCTTTGCTTGGTTCTTATTACTCTCCCCAGAGTTAGCCCCTTACCTGAAATACCTCCTTACCTATGTTCTTATCAAATGGCCTTCTAATAACTTTATTTGCCTGCTCCCTAGCTTTTATAGGCCCCCAAACAAAAAGTTTTTACCCCATTGTAGATGTTTCATAAATACATACTGCATTATTTAATGAATTCTGCCTTATTAGTAGAACAGCATATTGCAACCACTTGTAACCTAAGTAATCAGAGATCTTTCCCTTTCTACTCACATGTCCACCTCTAGCCAGCCCACTTTCCCCATTCTTCTCCCACAATGGCTCTATTGTAATCCATGATTTTATTGAACACAAGTAACATACTATTGTGTGTTAAACATAAAGAGAAAAGGTCAATACAATTCTCCATGGGTCTTTATTATTTCTGCACATCTTGGAAACAAAGTTACTTACTGCCCTTTTGTAGTAAAATACCTTTTCAAGTATACTTGCATAGAGAACAGTCATGAAAAATATTATCCCCCTTCAGAGAAGGGACTTTTATTAATTGTCCAGTATGAGAAAGGTAACGCCTTCCTCCAAGGCAAAGGCTGATCAGATTTGTTTGCAGCCCATTATAAAAGGTTGAGGCTCCTGAAGCTCAGTGTTCAAAACACCCCATAGGACTTTGGGAGAGGGATGAAGGAGCAGAATTGTGAACATGAGGCCATATTTCCTGATAAGTGTCCCTGACTTTCCTAACTATTCTTAAAAGTTTAGAGACTAAGTGACTATTGAGAAGTAGAATTACATTGAACTCCTTCAATAGTGATGTGGCTGTTGGTCACTCTTCTCCAGGCTTGATGTAGTAAGGATTTCATCATGACACAGGGGCAGCAAGCATCACAACCTTAACAGAAAAGCAGCTATAGCTGTGAGTCAAGGAGTTCCCCAAACTGAAATATATGGTGTTGGTAATAATGATCTTGCCACCTGATACAGGCATTGGGTTGGTCAAAATACTGTAGGATTTTCAGTTAAGCCATGTGCTCAGTTGAAATCTCTTTTAGCTCCACCCAAAACCAAAAGTAAATGTGCCATGCTTTTGGTGTGGGTTCATTCTGTCCCTCCATGCTCTCCATCTCTCCCTCCCCTCTTTATCCAAACTTCAGTGTCTTTATGGAGAAAGATAATTAGGGGCAGGATGAAATTTTCCTGGTCTCAAGAAATGTTCAAACTTTATCTGCCTGCCTAAGTCCACTGGGAAACTTTAAGGACAGAAGAGACTAAAACTTCTATTGCTCTGTTTGATACAGGCACCCAAGTCACCATCCTACCCAGTCCTGCAGGGAAAGGAGATGATCAAATTCAATTGGTGTTGTTTGAACAAAGTTTACAGTGAGGGAGGAAAATGAATATAACTTTGCAGATGGAGCCTTTTGGGCCAATCCAATGGATTGATGTTGATGCTCTATAACTGCATGTATAGTAGAATTGATGTGTTTTAAGTTTGTATTTCTCTATCTTGTAGGGGTCCAAGGGCCACTCCCAGTCAAGGAAGAGTCACAAGTAGAGAAGTCATAGTGGGAAAAATTCTCCTGAAATCTACCACAGGGTGGGTCAGAAATTAGCATACGTGCCTCAGCTCTCTAACAGTCAAAGCTTTCACCATACTGATGATGCCTTGTGGATTAGCAAGTCAGAAACCTCAATGGCCCTTGATGCAGTGTTATTACACCTTTTCAGCAGGAGTGGCTGATAGTTCCATAACAAGGCATGTAGGGTACTGCACCCCAAGCACTTTCTTGGGATTATTTAGGTAGATTGACAATGTTCAATGCCTCTAGAAATCAAAGAAATACTAAATTATGAGACCCTTCTCATAGCTCTGGCCAGTAAGTTCCCTGATGAACTTTAACTTTTCTATTTCTGTTTTGACTGAAATGTTGCCTATGGCCTACCTTATTTTGCCATTTGGAAAACTAAGACTGGCAGATTTAGCGATACCCCCTACTTAGGACTACAAACTGGAAACAAACAGCAGCTACTTGCCAAATTGCCTGGGCACTCAAATAGATGCCCATAATTTAGATAAGGGCCCATACTCTGATGAATCTGACTGAATACAGACTGCTGATTGATACACACAATCCAGATCACAATTTGTGCCTGGATTCATCATCATTCACCATCAAAGACAGATATCCATCATTCCAGATATGACATGAAGTAAAATACTCAATATTTCTGATACAAAAGCCACCACTGCATGCCAGATTGGTGACTCTTGCTAAAACCTTGCCTGTGTTATGCCGAGGAAGACTATATTGCCTAGGTGTTATGCACGTCCACTCCTACAGATGGACTACATTCTACATTTGATTTCATCCCAAAGTTATCAGTTTTGTCTCACCTCTGTCAGTACACTTTTAAGTTATAGACTTTGTATTATAGTCTACTCTTGCCACAGTGTTCTGGCATCTGACATTAAAGAATCATTGTGATGTTAACAGGCAGTCCACAGACTGCTCTCACTTTTGCCCCAGTCATAGGTTCAGAGGTCCCGAGATTACACATAGGATCCATAATTAATTGGAAGGATTAGCAGAATATACTGAAAGCTGTTATATTACAGTTATAATTTATTATAGGGAAAGAATACATATTCAATCAGCCAAGGGAGGAAGTGCATAGGGCAGAGTCCAAGAAAGTTTCTAACATGGAGCTTCTAATTGTCCTCTCCCTATAGACTTATGGACAGTCTGAACTTCCAGAATCACTGTTGCAATGGGCACAGTGTATTGTTCACCATCTGAGCCTGGCTATTCAGATTTTTAATTGGGGTTTGTTCATATAAATCTAGTTGGCCTCCTACATGGCTGACCAAAGTCTCCAGCCCCTCAAGAGATCAACTGATATTGCATGACCCAAAGTCTTCACTGTAAATCGCACTACGACTCAAAGCCCCCCAAGTACACAAAGATACTTTTATCAGGCAAGACATTCCAAGAACTTGGAAATTACCTTCATGGTCAATGCCAAAGGCCAGATCTCTCTTTCCAGGACATCTGCAATTAGACAATGCTATACCTTTTATTGCAAACACCACTCTGCAAGATATTCTATCAACCTTCCATCCTCAAGCATCTTGTATTACTCAGTTTTAAAATTTAAAACTCAATTAAATTCAAGTGAGGATGAGGGGAGGGATTGGGCAAATTTCTACCCAATGAATACATTGTATGGGTATATGGCACATTTCCTCCATAAAGGGCAAATCTATAACACAGACTTTTTACTTACATATATATATGTATGTATGTATATATGTATTTTAGGCAAAGTCTCACTCTATCACCTGAGTAGAGTGCCATAGCATCATCACAGCTCACAACAACCTCAAACTCTTAGGCTAAAGTGATCCTCCTGCCTCAGCCTCCCAAGTAGCTGGAACTACAGATGCCTACCATGACACCCAGCTAGTTTTTCTATTTTTAGTAGAGATCAGGTCTCACTCTTGCTCATGCTGGTCTCAACCTCCTGAGCTCAAGCAATCCCCCCACCTTGGGCTCACAGAGTGCTAGGATTACAGGCATGACCAACATGCCTGGCTACCACCCAGACTTTAAGCTTATAAAAGTAAACTATGTAACCCAATCATGTGTACCCCATAGTAATCTGAAATTTTAAAAAAAAAAAAAAAAGAAAAAAATTAACCTCATCAAAATTCAACTCAGGACATTTTCTATATTTATCTTTCTTATTCTCTCCTGATCCACACACGTTAGTGAGGTAGTTTGGGTAGTTTGGTCACTGACCACAATCATATCAGAAAGGAATAATCCCTTCTTGACACTTCCTGGTCAATAACAATAACAAAAGAATAGGAGATGCCTAGACCTATGATGAAAATTTAACATTCTATTCTGACCATTCCTGGTCATGATGCTACTTTCTTTTTCCAAAAGGCAGCACAACTCCAGGCTGATTTGGTTATTGCTTTATCTTGGTGGCTGCCAAGCTAAAAAGAGTCTAGGAGATTCAAGCATGATTTAGATCCCACTATATGGGTCTCTTGTGGGCTTAACATGGTCTTAGACCATAAGGATAATGACCATTTGGTAGTATGCTTTTACTGAGTATTTTTATGGTAGCTCATACAGGCCAAAGTGGGTAACGTGTAGGTAGGTATTCTATGAAGCTTCCCTTCTCCCTCTTGAACCTGATCCTTTGGCACTAAGTAGGGAATGATTGGTAAAAAGTTGAAGTGATAGCTCTTGGAATGGGCACACTGATTTTGTGTAGATGAAGGAAGAGTAACAACCCTGGCATCTGAGGATGGAACACCTTAGATCCCACAAAGAAATGGAAGGGAGGAAAATTAGTTATCATTTTCTTTCTTCTGTGGAGTCTTCCAGATGAAGGAAAATATCCCAGGGAAGATTTCCCAAACTTAATTTTAGCACTTTAAACTCAAATAAATCCTAAGTTTATTATCCCTCTCCAAATGACTCTAAGCATAATTTGATTACTATTTCTCATAACTTTCTCAAAACATCTACCAAAAAGTGAATTGTATGACTCTAACTCCCAAAATACCCATGAATGCTTTCCCCACTTCAGTTTCCAATCATTCATTGGGGGTACAGGAATGCCAACCAGCATGTAATTTGGGAAAACTGTAGTTTCTCTAACAATAAGGAATATAATTAATTATCCAAACTTTATTTGGAACCTAAAAGACTACCATCTAGCTAGGAGACTACATTGGAAGCACTTTCAACTTGTGCTCAAGACTAATGTAGGTCCTATATGAGAGACACCATGAATTGTGAGCAAGTCATTCTTTTCAGGAACACTATCAGAATTTCATTTTTCATATGGTAGGCAGTCATTAACATGGTTCCCTCCCCAAAGTGTGAAGGCTTATACCTTGTCAGTGGTCATAAGAGACTATCAAGTGTTTAAGGAAATCCCATAACTTCAAGCCAGGAAGGCATTCAGTTCAGCCTGGACTCATATCCCAGGGTTGATATGAATGCAGGATAAAGTGGAGGTTGACAATCTCTAGTACATCTTTCTTCACAAGGCTTACCTCAAGATCAATACAGAAACTTAAGGAGAAATCATCTGGCTTTCCAAGAATACAATTATGGCTCATAAAGGGATGGTTAATTAAACGTTGATAAGACCAACTAAATAGATATGGTCCCAATTTCTAGCAGCCAGATTAGTTAACCAGCATGTTTCACTCTTGGAAATAACCATCATAGCACAGACAATGTAGAAACAAGAGATGGAAATATTTGGAAATAATTCTCCTCAGATATCTCATATTTTGTGAGCAAGGACATCAACCACATATTATTCTGGACTCTTTTCAAGGATGTTCGTATAGCAAATAGCTTTGGCAGATAAAGATTGTATGTATCCCTCTGACATAGAGTAAACAAACCCTCCAGGATAATATAGTATCTCCCCACAGGGCAAAGAATGGACAGGTGTGTTTGAAGCTCATTATAAAATTTCCTAAGCTTATCGTTCCCCAGCTACATCCTGTGAATATAATGGCCCTAAACTTAGTGCAAGTTCAGTGTGTGCCAGAGCCCATGTGCTTCTCTGCACCATGAGAACTGAGGCAAGAAGACGTGAACATACGTGAAGCTTCTACTGCTCACTGTGCTAGGAGTAAAAAGTCCATTGTCTCTGGCACAAGAGTCTCGTGTGTTCCGCTAAAACTCATAAAACAGGTTAACTCATTAGTTTATAAGTAGAGTAAAATCTCAAATCATTTACAAGTCTTGACAGTGATCAGCATTTTCAAAGCAAATCTAGATTAGCTAGCATGGGGAGTAGACGGAAAACCAGAATCAGTTTTTTTTTTTTTTTAAACTGCATATAATTTTCAAAGTTTATTATTATTAATTTATGCACTTCTTCCTCTAATAGAAAAATTTCCCTTCTCCATTAAGTTAAGACAACATGGAAGAACATGGAACTCACTCCTTTAACTGAGCAAAAATGTATATAAAAATGTAATTACTTAATTTGCAACTCAATTGAGATAGGCATAGTTTCATCGCACAATTGTTATTTGGGGAATTAATACCATTTTAACTAAAATATTAATATACCAAATAACATAATATCAATTATTTTAGGAAAATATTTTGTAGAAGTTTTCATTAGAGTGGGATTATAATTCTTAGTCTATTACTTTGCCAAATGAGCTGTACAAAATATGTGTCTATAATGAATCATTCACACAATTCCAGAAATAATAGAAAAGGAAATACAATAAGCATGATATGGTCCCACGGCAGTTATACTGAACCTCGTAAGTGCTTTATATTTTTGCATTATGTACAAATATGCAATCATTTAAATTGTTCTATGCATATGCCTGCTTTGAGGGTATGACTATGCCCACATTGAATATGAGCAATTAATTAAAGTCTGTTGAGCTTTAGAGTCATCAATAAAATTATTTGTAAAACTTCAGTAATTTAGGTCTTTTCCACAATTGCTGCCAGTTTTAAATGCACTTCATCTTTCTGTAATGGATAGCAGGTATATGCATTCAGGACATTTGAGTTATAAAACCCCAAAGGGGACACAGGCCTTGGAAACAGCTGTTTTGGGGGCCTGACTTCATGTAAATATTAAATCTAATTTTTCCCAATTACAGCCAGCACATATGGATGTAATACTAGTAGGAGCATCTTATTTAAAAATATCAATATAGTTAATATATTTGGGTTCATTTCAAGTTCATAGGCAGAACAACATAAGGATAAGACTTCAAATTTTTAGTGTCCGTTATTGGCAAACATCCAACTAGATAATTCAGTTAGTTACTGTTTTTATATCAAACAAATTTTATAACTGGTTCTTATTGCTATATAATAGAGTCAGGAATATTTTACAAAACTATTTTAGATGACAGAAATAATCTATTCTTACATACAATCTTATTATAAGCTCATGTCAATTATTTTAATTAAACTATATTATACAATTATTTCACTTCTTATACACCTGTTAAATTATATTTATTCAAAGATAATGCTAATACCATGTACTAAAAATCATAATTTTTAAATATCATATAAAGCATATAAATTATCTCATGTAAATTATAAATATCTGAAGTATTTTGTCATACATTATATATGAAATATTAAATATTAGTTTTTTTCAATATGATTGGTGAATTGTTAACTGTAAATTATGTGCCACCAAATGTTATTATATTTGCAATAGCCTTTGTAAAGTAAAAGGTAAAACTCAGCTTTATTTGGTTAATGAGTACCTACTTATGAAGTCAATAGTTCAATGATTTCATCCTTTTTTTAATTAAATCTTAGCTGTGTACATTAATGCAATCATGGGGCACCATACACTGGTTTTATATACCATTTGACATATTTTCATCACACTGGTTAACATAGCCTTCCTGGCATTTTCTTAGTTATCCTGTTAAGACATTTATATTCTACATTTAGTAAGTTTCACATGTATCCTTGTAAGATGCACCGTAGGTCCCACCTATCACCCTCCCTCCACCCATGACTTCATCATTCTTAACCTAATGATAGATAAATCTACTGGATTAACTTCCTAAAAAAGGTAAAAAAAAAAAAAAAAAAAAGAGGGGGGGAAGGAGAGGGGAAGGGTGGAAGCAAAAGGAGAGGAAGGGAAGGAAGGGAAGAGGGAAGAAAGAATAGTAAGAAGGGATGGAGTGAGAGAGGAACGAGGTAAGGAAAGAAGGAAGAGGGGAAAGGAAGATGGATGTGGGACAGAGAGAGGGAAAAAGAAAGAGAATTAAAGAAATACAAAAATTCAATAATTTAGTCATGCACCATATAGGGCATATTAATTAGTATTTACAGTTTACACTAAATGATAACTAGAATCAGACTGAAAATAATCTTCATTTATAAAGTCAAAGTTAAGCAGAAATATTTAACTTTATGTTTAATTATCCATGTTCACATTTCTAAATGGCATGGAAATGCAGGTGTGTGGATAATACAGGAAAAAAGGATAACCCAAATGAGAGCATAGAGAAGATCTGAATATATTCCAATGAGCTATCACCCATAAAACTCGTGTTTGATTCAAATTTCCTGCTAATGTTCAAACTAAGTTATAGTATCTGTGATCCTGATTTTGCCTTTCAGACATGGAAGAAAAAAAATAATCTACCTACTTCTTGAAAGAAAACGTGTTTTCTTCTCATCTTTTACATCAGAGGAATTCTGTACATCTTTGGGGCTCTTATCATTTCCTGCTCTCATTACAGTTGTTTATAATATTTCCCCTCTATCTGTACATTCCTTAGGCATCTGATTCATCTTTGTGTTGTCACACTGCCTAGCATACATCCTTGCACACAACAGGCATCCAGTAAATACTGGGGATACAGAATGAATGAAACAGTGTGTCTCCTTTATATATTTGGTAGGTGGGGCCAGGATTGTCAACGCTGGGAGCATAGTCCAGTATCTGTTCTTCACTTAAGTCTGCACATAATTCTGAATGTCATAATCAGTCACTGTGTGTTCACTAGAAACACCAGGGTAGAGAATGAACCTGAGCCAGACTGGCCTAGGGCTGAATCCTCTTTACTCTATTTCTATCTGTGTAGCCTTTTGCAAGTTACTAAAGTTCCCTGTGTCTCAGCAGGATTAATATTAGACTTAAATGAGTTAATTCACATAAGGCACTTAAAACACCGCCTAAAACATAGAAAGCACTAACATGTGTTAGCCATCATCATCATCATTATGATTATTTCATAATCTCTATACCAAACAAAGAGCAATTGTGCATACAGAGCTGAAAAGTACCTGTAGGTTTTCCTTTCCATTTATAAAAGGAGGAAAAATTTCCCCAGAATGTAGAAAACAATGTCTTTTGCCATAAACTGATGCAGAAAAGGATGAAGTTATATTTCCATTTGCTCAAGGAAGCAAACTCTTTTGGTTAAACTTACTAAACTGACAGGTAGTATCTCAGCTCCAAAATCTCCCTTGATAATCTTTCCATGTACCATATTTCTTCTGCATCGGCCTGGAGATACTAATTAATTAGTAACCAGCATTTTTGTATGAGAAAAGTGGCTTTCTCACAACAGTCAATTGGAGGTAGTTTCAGTCTGAAAATAATTTTCATTATTCTTTTCCCAGATTGGATTCAAGCATATTCCTTCCTACCTGATGCAAGCTTAAAAAGACAGTGATGCACTGCATTTGATTAATTAAATTCGCTTGATAAATATATCCCTGGCAGCAGCAATATGATGGATACTTATACACGGACACTTATTTTTAATTGTATGTGTTGACATGTGATGGACCCCCCCACTCACACACACATACACATACAGACGCATGCATTGTCCGGTGGCTAAAAGAAACATATCACACCCTGCAAACTGACTAGATTATCATTCTCAACCATGTGCTGTCAGAGAAATCAGGAAAAAGTTCAGACTGGAAGAAATAAGAGACTGATCCATGATGTATTGAAGAAATAAATAGCTCTACGACATTATTAGAATTTTAATATACCTCACCCAGGCTTACATGGAACTTATAACGATGGTATATTTAAGAGAAATTAACTCAATATATGCAAATTGATTGAGCACTGAACTCTACTGCAGTTATTAGAACTAATTTCCCCCCTCCAATCTCACACTGTCATTTATACCATTTTAATAAGAATCCATTATGAGTCTTATTTTAGGAGAAGGGATTCTATTAAGTAAAAGAAACCATATACATATCCAAGCAAATTCCCATAGAACAAGAAACAGATTTTAAATAGAAGCTAAAATTCATAAAAGTAATAAGAGATAGTAATACCCATATTTGTATAATTTTCTCTTTTAAAACAACCCTGTCAAGTATCCTGTTTCATTTAATTTTTATAAAAATCTTTTGGTAAAGAAAGATATTTATCTGGAGTTTAAGCTTGATATCCATGGATTTCTATTGCTGCTTAACAATATCATCTTGGAAGTTGGGATTTTTATCAAGGCAACTTAGAAGAATAAGCCATTAAAATTGAATTAGTTATTTTAAAATCTAGGAAAGTCAGAGGTTTTGGCACTAAAAAACATTACATTCCCACAACCTTTACCCTTTTAAAAAACATGACTAATTTACATGAGAGGCCAGGTGGTCAATTTACATAAATAAGACCAAAGCAAATGTGTGCTGCATTCTGGAAGTTTGGGGGACACAGAAGGAAAAGGAATAATGGAGAATGTGCTTTTTAAAAATTTTTTAATCTTTGCTTTATTAGCTCAGGTGAAGTCTAAATGGATCAGTGAGGACCCCACTCTTTATTCATTTTTTTCTAAAATAGCAATTTTTCAAGTGAAAACAATTATATTTACTTTTTAGGTACTCTCAACAAAGAAAATAATAATAGAATAAAATAATCAAAATATAATAGGAATAAAATAGAAAAAAATACTAGAAAGTTGAATTTTAAAATACAACAGTTTTAACTAATTAGAATTTTTTCTTGATATATTACTTAATCTTTCATTTAAGGCACAGTATAATATCAAAATTATACAAGTTGCCGAAATAGTATTTATTTGCATAAAAATATAGCAATAAATATAAAAATACTTCAAGTTTTTTAAAATAAATATGATAATTGTTCCACCTCCATAAACTGACCTTAGGAAATATAACAAAATATATAATATAAACTGTAATCATAACAAATGTAAACTCAAATTTGCTATATCCAAAATAGTTAAAAGACATTAAGACAATCATATGAAATATTTTAAAAATGAAAACTCCAAATTAGAAAAAAATAAGAAATAAAGTAAAACTTTGGAAAGAATTAAGAATATAATAATCACTTAAAATAAAAACTAAACTTGGAAGAATACAAAAGCAATAAACATAATAGATAATGCCTTGTTATAAATACAAGGTCAATAGAAAGGGAAAGAGAGATAATAGGATTAAGAGAAAGTGATAAAGAAGATTTACCAAACAGATAACAGGAAATCCTGAATAAGAACATAAAGCAAGGGTATAGGACTGAGAGCCACATGCTAAAACAACATTTTGGAAACCCTCCAAAATAAGTTACTAATTACATATTGAAAGAGTGTACCTCATTTCTGAAACTCAAACATCAATACATAGTCTACTAAAATTATTAGGCTTTAAAGAAAAGGAAAAATGTCTTTTGGCATTAAGGCAAAAAAAAGAAAAAAGAAATTTTGGTTAATACCAAATTTTTGGTGCAATGCTTTATGTCAGAAAAAATAGAGTACTATATTTCTGCTAGTCAATGAGAAAAATGTAAATTAAGAATTATATATTCACTAAAACTGACTTTCAAATACAAAAATGTATCTGTTTTCAACATGAAGAAATTTAAGAAACAATATTCCTTTGAAGTCTGAAGAATTTAGTAAGTAACAGATCTGGCAACGAAAATGTCTACAGAAATTCTGACTGATGATAAACATTAGATATTGTAGTGACATATAGAACTAAGGTAGCTAGTGGCTAAAAAAGGTAAAGTATAATATATAAAATGTATGTGCTCTGACAATGTAGACATAGTATGACTAACAAGAAAATGAAGTCAAAAATGCAAAAATTTTAAAATTGTTTTTAGTCAGAATATGACTGGTGTTAGTATTGTCATTCTATTCGTAAGTAAATTATTAAGTATGTATAAAGTTAGAGGAAAAAAAGAATAATTCTCTATCAATCATCACCTGAGTCCTTAATGTTAATGATATTGCAAAAAACAAAGGAAGGAAAGGAAGAAACAGAAAATAAGAAAGACATGAAAGAAGGGAGGAAAGGAGAGGAGGGTAATGAGAAAAGAAAAGAAAAAATACTTCATCTTAGAAAGATAACAGGATGTGAAAATGACAAATTTATTAGAAAAGTTAGTATAATTTATCCTTGGCCAACTTCTTGGAGAAGTTTCACTTTTCTTCTCCACCTTTGGCACCCTTGTCTTACACCCTAAGCTTAGGACAAGACTAACATCACTTCCTATTGAGTTCTCGCAACAATTCTATGAAGTAGTTATTATTACCTTCCCTTTACAGGCAACAAAATTTAGTTCCAGGAAGCTAAAGTATTTGGATACTATCTCACATCTCATAAGCTTATCTGTGGTTTAAATGCAGTTCTCTTGATTAAAGTCTAACATTCACTCCATTTTAATGCATGTACATACAAAGACAAAATTTAAGAGGAAAGTAAAGATTCCAGTCATTTCCACTGACTAGTATTTGTAATGGGTATTGTTGGTGTGAATGCCAGTGCTGCAGAGAGACAGCCTTGCAGCCTTCAGTAATAAGCTCACTCCTGCAATGTTAAGAAATGGGGGCAAGAAACGGACTACATAGTATGGGATGGCGTGTAGCAAAGTTCTTTATTCAGGGTCTGATTTTATACACTTCTAGTCACATACACACTTTATCATCTGTTAGTTTCACCATTACCTCATTTTACCTATCTGAAATTAACCTGTAAGAAAATATCCTGTTACCACATCAACACAATCACTTCTGCAGTAAACATTCTTTTCTAGACACTGACTAATCTCTTGGGCAGGTA
>CAUYPK010035446.1:0-19279 GCA_963574355.1 Loris lydekkerianus | reverse complement strand
GAGACACGTATGTGCACGTGTGTATACACATGAGTGTATGTGTGAGTACGTGCATGCGTGTGTGGGAGTGTGTGACACGTATGTGCACGTGTGTATACACATGAGTGTATGTGTGAGTACGTGCATGCGTGTGTGGGAGTGTGTGAGACGTATGTGCACGTGTGTATACACATGAGTGTATGTGTGAGTACGTGCATGCGTGTGTGGGAGTGTGTGAGACACGTATGTGCACGTGTGTATACACATGAGTGTATGTGTGAGTACGTGCATGCGAGTGTGGGAGTGTGTGAGACACATATGTGCACGTATGTATACACATGAGTGTGTGTGTGTGTGTGTTTGTACAAGGATGGCAGATGTGGAAAAAGCCAGACACAGAGCACATTGGACCTGTCTAAATATCACTCTGCTCATGATTTAACTTGAATAACTCATTTAATATCATCTGATTTTTCGTTCAAATGAGGATAATAACATCTGTTCTGGCATCACAGAGAAGGTAGCGATTTGCATTTAGAAAACACTTTAACATCCATTAACTTTTAATCATAACAGCTATGACAATCAGGGTATGATAAATGTGAAAATTATTATTATAAACTTTAAAGCAATGTAAAAATAATTATATCTAGAAAACTATTTCAACATTTGCATTATGATTAACCTACTTTTTATTTTTCTAAAATAGGAATGACAGGTGAAATCAACAAATTATGATGACTTGTAACTGATGAATATTTTCTACCTATTTTAAATATATTAATTAACTGACTGTTGTTCAACTGCATATCAGCCCCCAAGTTACCAAGTAAAAGTCTGAGGGCCCAACTGCAAGGTGTACATCACTGCGTGTCTGTCTGTCTGTGTGTATTTGTATGTGAATGTGTGCATATCTGTGTGTCTCCTGTGTGTGCATGTGTCTGTGTCTCTGTGTATGTCTGTGCGTCTCTGTGCACGCCTCTATGTGTGTGTTTAATTGTTCACATTAGCTTCCATACACTTGCAACCCACACAAAATCATCCAATGTTATTCGGAACAAACCTGCTCTTTGTTCAGCAAGATTGTTTCTGTAAATATCAAGCACATTAATTTTATGTTAGAGTTTCTGTCTTCCAACGTGGCATGTTGTCTCAGGAGTTAGTGACTCTTCTTCTCTTTTCATGAGACAATTTCCTCTCCATCATCCATGGCATAATTCTGTAAGTAAAATTTCTTTCCTGGGAAGCCATTTTTGAAGTTCTCTATAAACTATATATTTGCCTACATTCACTTCGGCATGTATTTCTCACTTATTTACATACTTTATTATTACTGAATATGCCTAAAATATTAATACAAAGGCCTTTTCCTTAAAGGGAAGGGTCTAGGTTCTGCCTGAGCATCACCTGGGAATCTCTAATAATGGTAACTACAGCCTGGGCTCTACTCTACATAACAAATGGTCATCTCTGGAATGTGAGATGTGGGATATTGGCCACTATTGACATTTTCATCAGATCCATGAGTGAGTTCAAATGTCCAGCAAAGACTGAAAATGGTGGCTCAGAGTGATGTCAGAGTAGCACTGATGAGACACCCTCAGCTAGGCCAGCCTTGGTGACTACCAGTGGACGTGTGCAGACAGAGTCATGGCACTTGCACTGCTGGGCCCTGTCTCTGGACATCACTGCACACAGCCTCAGCGACCCTTGGTACAACAGCACCAAAACCACTAATCAGTTACAGCCTCTCCTCTGTGACTCAAGACTCTGACTTCAGTGCAGTGTGGGGAGCGTCACCCTCCAACCCACAACGTACTCGGGGCAGGATGTGGGGGGAGCGGGTAACGCTCAACGTGGCCAAGGGGACCTGATCCCAGGCTGCTTCCTAAGCCCTTCAGAGAAGCTTGAGAAATCCCTTGTGCGATCAGCACAGATTCCTTTTTAAATCTTCCTTAGATGTTTCTAATTCTGGAACTAATCATATTCCTTTTCATCTATTTTTTTTTTTTCTCTTTATGTCTGTGAGAAACACTTAATTTTTGCAGTGTGTGATTTTTAACCAGGAATCACATAAGAATCACCTCTGAAATGACTCAAAATGCATGTGCCAGGCCTTGACTCTGGGGATTCATGTTAAAATTCCATTGATAAAGTACAAATATAGATTAGTACTTCTTAAAAGATCCTTACGTGGGTCAGTATTGCATCCTAGCTAATCATTTTTGCCACAGAAAAACAAATAAAAATCTAAAGCACGTGTGTTTGAATAGTAAAGCCAGAATTCATTTTTGCATATCTCATAATAATCGATTAGATAAATCTCGTGTACACTATACCAACACATTGAACGTGATTTTTAAATTCTCTTAACATGAATGACATGATTTGTGCATCAATGAGTACGTATATCCTACCTATTGGTATCAAATAGACAATAATGACTTCTAGAAGTCATTTCTAAATACTTCTAGAAGTATTTTCTAAAGAACCTAAATAAAAACCTACCTCACATAGCTGAAAAGATGCCTGTGTATAATTTATATTGATGCATAATTATGTGTAGCATACTATGTTATATTATTTATAATACAATAATATTTTATGTCAACATATGATAATCACATGAATCATATATAATTATGTTAATCAGTGAAAATTAATCATATATAATTATAATATATTAATCAGCAAGTTATAGGCTTCAAAACAAAACAAATTTACTTATAAAGCCCAAAAGGATACTGTTTATTTATTTTGGGTAATTAAAAGTAAGTCTCCCTGCAACATAGAATCCAGTATATTTTATAGATCCTGGATGGACCTGGTGCAGCAGCTCATCCTGTAATCTCAGCATTCAGGGAGGCCAAGGTAGGAGGATTGCTTGCGGCCAGGAATTTGAGACCAGTGGGGTAACATATTGAAACCCCATCTCTACAAAAACATTTTTAAAAAGTTAAATAGGTGTGGTGTCCCCCACTTGTAGTCCCAGCTATTCAGGAGATTGAGGCATGAGGATCACTTGAGCCCCAGAGCTGGAGTTACTGGGAGCTATGGTCATGCTATTACACTCTACCCAGAGCGACAGAAGCAGACCTCATCTCTTAAAAATATAATTCATTAATTAAAAAAGCAAAGGTAAATAAAATACTCAAATGGATTTCAATCTAAAGAGAAACAGAAAATGAATGACACACGTTTCAAATGTGAAAGGTCAAAATAAACGCCAAAGCCCACATCGACAGGATGCCAATGGTATATTTATCACGTAGTAAACACACATACCCAATAGAAAATAAATTGCTACATATTTGTTGTGCAAATGTGAATAGCAAGCAAAAATGTGAAAAGATTGACTCCAAAGATTTTGTCATGTTAATAACAGTCATAGCACCTGTGAAGCAAAAGCAGCAAGTTTTATAAATGTATTATAAAAGCTGCAATATCGTCTTTAATTTTCGTGCTCTGGATTTTAAAGTAAATCATCATCCACCCCTGAAATCTGAGAACTAGAAATCAGCAGTGGAATAGAGTTAGTACTTTCATCACATGCTGCTCAGGAATTCCCGTTCATGGAGCTTCGTTCCCTGCAGATAAAGGTCCTGCAGGCCTGGGGGCCCATCCGGGAAGGAGCCTCTGAGCGGCTCTCAGCGTGCTGCAGGTGCACAGCCGGTCTCTCCCAGTCACTCTGAGAAGGGAGCCAGGCTGGGAGTAGAAACGGGCTGTGGGCCCAGATCCTGAGAGCCTGAAGAGGACGGCCCCTAGCTCTGCCCCATATAACACCTGTGAGACCAGGTTTGGGAGCAGAGTTGTCCTGCAATGGGGCATGACCCACGGAGATGATTTCTCCAGCCAAGTCAGTTCTGAGAAGGGGAGGCACACACAGATGTCTGAGGCTGCGACGCCACAGGTGGGGTACCACCTGCAGGGCACCCGAGCACACCCCTCAGCAGAACTTATCTCCCGCCTGTTCCTCTCCCCTATGGTTTGATCAAGTTGTTAGAACTGGTCCAGAAACAGGCCGCGTCCTGGCCATGCACAGGCTTGAAGTCCCAAAGCTCCTGGAGGCCTCAGGCTGGCAGGCACTCCTGGTGGGTCTCTCAGCAGAGCTGCCACATGGCTCAGAGCTGGCCAGCCACCTTGTCCTCTGGAGGTGGCTCTCCACCGGTGCCCCAGCTTGCCCACCTTGTGAGTCGGTCTGAGGCCGTCACACCCCAGAGCTAGATCTGAATTTCATCATACTCCTCTGTTCTCTGCAAACATCAGGTTCTTCTGACACACAGAATTTAGGAATTATGTACATATATTTAAAATGCATAATACATAGGTCCAGTTGTTCCAGGCACTTGCAGTGTCTGATGCAACCTTGAATTTATGTAAAACCAAATTGTTACCCATCTATGGAGGTAACAAAGAAAGATATCTTCTTCTGGGATTCCTCTCACGTTTCATACCATTGACAAAGTTAAACCAGCAATAGTAAATTCCAAATAGAGTTTGTTGAGATGGTGACAGCCATGACAGATACCCAGGATTTTCACAGGTGCCATTTTCACAGAGTTCTGCAAAACCTCCAGTTCTTTGTAAAACTCCTCACCATCCTCAAAGTGCTCTGAGAGGGAACGGGGCAAATACATCACCCCAGTGAGCTTCTGGGACCCTCTGAATGGGACCAGAGCAGCCTTGATAGCAAATAATATTTTGCTTGTCTGACAAAGGTATCAAATGCAGTTTGAAGAAAGACTCTATTGCATAAGACAGTGTTTTTAACCAGTTGGCTAGCTCTCTGAATAAACTAATTCTGTTTCCTGGGGTCTGTGAGACTGAATAATGGTTGCACATAACTCTCTGAGGCCTTTCTCTGTGCAGGTGACCTGAACGTCTGTTTTCGTCTAATGTCCTTTCTGTTGAGTGTCAGTCTGTGTCAGTTCATCCAGGACGCGATAGTACAGACACACACAAAAAACACAAGCCACAGATTTAGCAGGTGGCTGAGTAAAACCATTTTATTTTTATGAATATATTTCAAAAACCCGTATGGCCCATGCTACACCACAAGCCAAAAGACTGAATTGTTGCCACTTTGCTATTGGTTTTCATCTATCACTACTGAAAATTTAAATGAAAAACTTTGTTTCCCAATTAGAAAGTGTCTGGTAAATTACCCAAATCCACACACTCTCTGGGACGCTGTTAACCTTTCTGGTAACTTAACAGTAAGTGGTACAAGTGTGAGTTTTGTTAGAGAAAGTACTATCATTATTCTCTTTGAGTTAATTACTCAGAAATAAGCAATCTACTAAGTAAAGAAGAAATACTATTCTAAGTTATCTATATAATTTATGAAAAAGGATAAAATGTAACTAATGAATTAATTTTATTTTTAAGTAATAAATACGATGTTTTAAAATACTAAATTAAAAGCAAAATAGCTCACATATTAAACCTATAATGGCTAATGTGAGAAAGGATTCATCAATTATACATTTTATCTTCCTCCATTTTTCCTTTTTACTGTAAGTTGGAAGTAAATTAAAAGGAAAAAGCAGTTGGAATCGTAAAGACCTAGGGACATTAAGATAAAAGCAGGTCATTTTTTAAAAGAGCAAAATGTATAAATTGCTAATGTTACCTTCTAATTTTCACATCAAAATCTTATTAATTATAATTAATTAATATAAATGCCCATTTCAGCAAGAGCCAGACCGTAGTAATAAATGTTAAAATGTATTTAAATCCCTTAATTCCACATAAAGAAAATTGATCTTAAATCTGTCATAGATTCATTATTCCCATAATATTAAAAATATGTAGCAAGTAACATTATTCTAAAAAATTTTATCATTTTGATAAAAATAAATTGTAAGAATTGGTCTGGTGTGGGGGCTCACCCTTGGATGTGTACGTGTGTGTGTGTGTGTGTGTGTGTGTGAGCATATACACTTGTCTATATATGTGACTGTGTGTGTGCATGTATTTAATTTTCAAGTGAAACCAATGAAGACATCTTAGAATCATAAGGGGTCACAGAGATGTTTTACTTACTTATTTCCTGTAAAATATATTAACATTTTTATTACTTGGAGAAATAAATAACATATGTTTTACATGATAGCAATTAATTGAATAAAAGTTTTAATTTACTTGACCTTTTTATCTGTGCCAGAAAATTAATATTTAAAATCAGGAAGATGATTAAGAACTCATTAACATCAAAAGTTCTAAAAGTGTGAGGTTATTCAGTCATTAGATATCATCCAATCCAATTCCCACCCCCTAAAATGACCCACGTTTGCTTCAGTGTAAGGGCAGAAAGTGTGAAAATTAACATATATCTACACAACTATTCAATTAATGGGTTCATGCACAAATGAAAGTTTTAGCTGTCCTAACTGCCTACATTGGTAGACCACATGGAATTCAAGTTTACTAAGATAGGAATAATAAATCAGGCATCACTGCACCCCCCAAGTTCTTCAGCACAGACAAGAAAGTTTAATTTTCACAATAATTCAATTCACTCAAACAGCTTTGCCTTCTGGAACCTTAAAAACTAATATTTTGGAAATACAGAACTAGCACACAAATGAAAAAGTTTTTCAAAGATAGAAAGACTAATAAATCTTCAGAGTAGAATTAACTCCATGCAAGCAGGAAGAGTCATAAAAGCCTTTCTGGGAATGACACAACCAAACGTGTGGCTCGAGGAACATGTGATGTCCAGAGGCTATGGCCTTCTCCCTGGGAAATAGACTAATGGGAGAAGGAGACAGGAGTTAACATGAGCTGCTCATGTTACAAGAAATAAAAGGAGATATATTTGCGGATATATTTGAACGAAACTTGTACACATAAAAGGGAAGGAATATGTAAAATTAATATCACAAGAGTAGAAGGCTTAGTCTCAACTGTAAGTAAAAATGAATGTGTTAAAGTACATTTAGCAAGCAAGTAATAAAATGAATACTATGTATAAGAAAATAAATGTGTAGGTTAGGACTTAAGCTAGAGCTAGAGGTAAAAAGTTATGTATATGTATTGCATTTCCCCTAATTTTAGAATATTAAGTGAGAAAAGTTTTAGAAACAGGTGTAAGAAATTATGGGCTGAATTAACATAAAAATATTTAAAGAAAAAATGGAAAGTTGTATAATATTATGGCCAAATGTGATGGACAAAATCAAATATGCATAAAGGTCTGGAAGAATGTCTGTAATTTGGTAGTTGGAGGCAAAAGAGAGACTATTTAATGGGAGAGAAAATTTTTGAGAGACAAAAGAAAAATTATCAACACTATAAGATCTAAAAAGGAAACAAGAAGAGATATTTTCCAAAAATAAGCACTATCAAAAAGGGAAGAACACAAATTAATACATTCCTTTTGGAAAGATGTTTGGAGAACACTTAGAGATCTAAAAATAGATCTGCCATTCAATCCTATAATTCCTCTTCTAGGCAAATACCCAGAAGACCAAAAATCACATCATAACAAAGATATTTGTACCAGAATGTTTATTGCAGCCCAATTCATAATTGCTAAGTCATGGAAAAAGCCCAAGTGCCCATCGATCCACGAATAGATTAATAAATTGTGGTATATGTACACCATGGAATATTATGCAGCCTTAAAGAAAGATGTTTACATCATGGTTACATGTATGGAGTTGGAACATATTCTCCTTAGTAAAGCATCTCAAGAATGGAAGAAAAAGTATCCAAAGTACTCAGCCCTACTATGAAACTAATTAATGGCTTTCATAGGAAAGCTATAACGCAGTTATAACCTAAGAATATGGGGAAGGGGCAGAGGGAAGTGAGGGAGGGGGGGGGATGGGCAGAGGGAGGGAGATTGGTGGGATTACACCTGTGGTGCATCTTACAAGGGTACATGTAAAACTTAGTAAATGTAGAATATAAATGTCTTAACACAAAAACTAAGAAAATGCCAGGAAGGCTATGTTAACCAGTGTGATCAAAATATGTCAAATGGTCTATAAAACCAGTGTATGGTGCCCCATGATCACATTAATGTACACAGCTATGATTTAATAATAAAAAAAAGAAAGAAAAATGTTTCCACAGAGATAACAACCATAAAAAATGAACTCTAAATTTTAAAAACAGAGTGAATGAATCACTGTATGTTTTAAGAGTAAAGAAAGTTCAGGGAAGAAAGGCAAGAAAACAAAAGGATCCATGATGTAAGTTGGCAATACTCATTAAAGAAGTTTGAAAAAGAAACCAAATGTGTTCCACAAAGGAAAATGAAACTGACAAATTGCAAAAAAGAGTCATTGCGCAAAGTACCTGACAAGGCTCTGCAAAGTGTGGCCAGAGGAGCAAAGCAGACCCGCCTGGCTTTTATGTAGCCTGTGGGCAATGAATGTTTCTAAATGATTGATAAAAACAAATAAAAACAAAGAATGCATGACAGAGCCCACATATGTCTATGAAGCCTAAACATTTATTTCCTGACCCTTCATAATGTCATCACCTTTTCACAGAGAGAACAAAATGAGGAAAACAAGGCAAGGAAGTATAAATAGTCACAAAAGATTAGAAATAATAAATAGAGTTGAGGGTGACTATGTTCCCAAATGGAGTCAACTGGAAGAAAATCAAATGTGAAACTGAACACGTTTAAGACCTAATTCAAAAGAAATAAAGCTTATATCTACAAATTAAAGGGACTCCTTGTTCAAGATAAATAATAACCTAAAGAATTTGACTGTAAGGGAGGCATAATTAATGCTATGGACCTCCAGGATAAGAACCCTCAGAACAGAGGAGCTGAAAGAAAAAACAAAACCAACCGTCAGACTTCCATAGCAACACCGGAACAGAATCGAGAAACTCCTACAGAATTCCCATTTAGAAAATAGCCCAAACAGTTTATATACAGTAAAGTGTCTTTCAAATATAAAGGTATAAACTCTTTACACTATGAAATGTTATTTCCTTGAGTACTTTTTAAATATTATGCCAAGATATAACTTGAAAAGTTAGGGCAAACAGACAGGCAATGGACATTGAATATATTTATGCATACTCCTAAGATAAAAACAAATATAAGAATTATGGCTATAGGACATATGAGGGAAGGGGTAAATGATATGGGATATGGCATAGGTTCGATGGTTCCCTTGTGGTCAGGATTCAACAGGTGAGTAGTTAGTAATAGACTCATTAATATAGTCGAGAGTCAAAAATCAGCTGATACTTCCTAAAAGTAGCACAATAGGTGGCAGAAGTGAAGGAAGAAATCACTATGTGTTTTCAAAGGGAATATTTCTCTACCAAAGAGAGTGCTGCCAACCTAGTTAGAGGACGTCTGGTTGTAATCACAGTGACTGGGGTTTGTTGTTGGCATTTACTGGGTGGGCCGATAAGGGTGGAATCAGCAGCCATGCCTGTGACGGTCCTGCATGAGGGCCATACCCTCCCACTCAAGCCAGCTGGGTCCTATTCAGAAACACCAGAGTATTCTCCACACATCTTTCCAAAAGGAATGTATTAATTTGCATTCCCACCAGCAGTGTAGAAGTGTTCCCTTTTCTTCACATCCAGGCCAACATCTTTGGTCTTGGGATTTTGTGATATGGGCTAATCTTACTGGAGTTAGATGGTACCTCTTTCATGTTTACATGGACGGAGCTGGAACATATTCTTCTTAGTAAAGTATCTCAAGAATGGAAGAAAAAGTATCCAATATACTCAGCCCTGCTATGAAACTGATTTATGGTTTTCGTAAGAAAGCTATAACCCAGTTATAACCTAAGAATGTGGGGAAGGGGGAGAGGGAAGGGAGGGGGGAGGATGGGCAGAGAAAGGGTGATTGGTGGGATTACACCTGCGGTGCATCTTACAAGGGTACATGTGAAACTCAGTAAATGTAGACTATAAATAAGAATATAATATAATGTAGAATATAACTAAGAAAATGCCAGGAAGGCTTTGTCAACCAGTGTAATGAAAATGAGTCAAACTGCATAAAATACCAGTGTATGGTGCCCTATGATTGCATTAATGTACACAGCTATGATTTAATAATAATAATAATAAAAGAAACACAAGAGTAAAGAGATAAGAACCTAAGGATGGCATGTAAGTAATAATTATCTAGTTAATCACTACAACAAAACTCAAGTCTCCTAATTATCAGAAATAGGACCCATATACAAGTGACAGTTTTAAAAAAAGAGACGATGTGGGGCAAATAAAAAGAAAGGAAGGGATAGTTTTTATTTTAATGTTTTAAACACCAGGATATAATTTCAAGGAACACTTAAGTAAAACAAAGGCAACACTTTAGAAACTTTGCAATGTACAGTGAAGATTTAATGGACACCAAATGGCATTTATTACAATTCGCAATTCTAAAACTGTGAACAACCAAGGAGTTGGAAAGGAGGTGATATTGAATACCTAGGAGGGAAATTCACAAGTAGTTGTGCTTGCAATGTGATTAATACCTTGCCCTGCAAACACAAAGAAGCCTTCCTTACAAATGCCCATGAAATTGTCAGAGAATATACAAGTGGTTGACCACAAAGAAATCGATAGCAATAAATTCCAAAAGTAGAAAAAATAGCAAAGACAGCATTTTCTGTTAAATGCAATGAAAAGAGAATGTTGCAATACTCCCTCCAAAAGGCACTCATCTATTGGGGGAAGGGGGGAAGTCTCTTAAGAAATTCAAGCTATCTAATCATTCAAAATTTCAGAATATGTAGAACAGAATAATTAAAAAAAAAAAAAGTAAAGAGACCAGCAAGTAAATGGATTGCTATCTCAATCAAAAGTAAAATTTTGAGAGAATGATTTTAAAAAAATTGTAATCAGTAACTTATCAGTAAAATATCCAGATACAATTGAAAATTTTAGCAATGCAAATAAACAGGAAAATTTGGTCATAGTTAAGGTCAAGAAAAAAATGAAGCAATCAGTAGGAATTGTCAGGAAAGAAATGCAAACTACGAAACAAAAAAAGACTGAATCAAAACTTTTACAACCAAAAAAGATAATATTTGAAATAAAAAAAAAAAAAAAAAAACCCAAATGCATTGAATGATCTTTACTACAGGTCAAGAAGAACAAAGAAAAATGTCAGTAAATCTGAAGATAGAAAATTTTCATTTGGTATATATTATATAATTTAAGTGCAGCTTGTCAATTCCTGCAAAAAACAAAACAAAACAAAACAAAAAAACAAATCCAGAAATGTGAAGAAACTGAATTGAATTTGGAGATATATTTGTGAAGAACTACTATCTTAAGAAATTATGTATTGTTATCCTTGAACATTTGATCTATTTTATTTTTTCAATATTTGCTTTATTTCACTACCGACTTTTTAAATTTTATTGTAATTAACTTGTATTTTATTTCTTAAATTTATCCCTACATGTTTCTTTCTTTGATGCTATTATTAACTGAATTAGTTGTTTTTTTAATTTACTTCATTTTCAGTTTGTTCATTGCCAATATATATTAGTACATTTGAATATTGAAAGGAAAAAGAAAGAAAATGTTCACTTTGAAAGAGAGAAATTGAGTAAAAATAATGAGTAGGGCCTAGGGATATGTGGAATAGTAGAAACACTATGGTGCACACACCACCTGCTGACCCATTTTTTTTCTCGTTTGGGGATTATATTTGCATGTATGCTAGGCACATCAAAGGCAAGAAAGAAAGAAAAACATTAAAGAAAGAGAGATGGAAGGAAGGAAAGAAGAAAGAAAGGAAGAAAAAAAAAAGAAAATCACCAAGAGAAAACATACATTGCATCTGCAAAGGAATGGTGCGCACAACAGCTTAATTTTTAGAAACAGTGGAAGCCAGGACACAGCAGAATAACTGCTTTAAAGTGTTTAGAGACAAGTAAGTACTCATTAACTCAGAATTCTACATCCAATTAAAAAACAAAAGGAAAATAAACAAATTTTCAGATAAATGGAAATTGAGATATTTCATCACCAGCAAACTTGCACTATAAAAAAAAATACTAAGGGACATTTTTCAGAAAGAAGAGAAACCTCACTTTGTAGGACAGAAAGCAGAGTACTGGAAATGTGAAATAGTGAGTTAAATATACAATGATACATTTTTCTTATATTTTATTAAAAGACAATAATGTATTGGAAATACATCAGGGCCTGTAATCCCAGTAGTCTGGAAGCTGAAGCAGGAGGATTGCTTGAGGCCAGGAGTTAAGACCAGCCTGGGCAACAGGGTGAGACCTTATTGCTACAAAAAAGTAAAAATAAAAAACAACTAGCTGGATGTTGTAGCACAGACCTGTAGTCCCAGGTACTTGGGAGGCTGAAGTGGAGGACAGCCTGGGCCCAGGTGTTTGAGGTGACACTTCTGCACTCCAGCCTGGGTAACAAGAGTGGGGTCCTTCCTGTCTTTAAAAAAAGAAAAGAAAAGAAAAACATATTGACAGACATCTAATATATGTTGAATAACAATCATGGGAAAAAGAGAAGAAACAGGAAAGAAAGAAGTAAATGTGGCTTTACTATTTTGAGATTGCTAGATTATATGAGTAGGAAGAGCAAAACACAAACTGGGTCAGAATGAAGCAAGAGGAGAGAGTGGGGTCTGATCAGCGTCAGGAACAAAGTAAGAAGACAGAGGGAATGCAAAGACGGTATCAGCACTAATTATCCTTTCATAAGGACACAAGTAGATGAGTCATTAGAAAAATCAGTAAACAGATGTACAGATGAGAAACTAACACATTGATCAACTAAGGGGAAG
Organism: Loris lydekkerianus; assembly: GCA_963574355.1. NCBI lineage: Eukaryota > Metazoa > Chordata > Mammalia > Primates > Lorisidae > Loris > Loris lydekkerianus. The sequence continues at coordinate 6,537 of CAUYPK010035446.1, read as the reverse complement.
ATTAAAAAGTAGCAATAGAGGAACAAAAAGAAAAGGGAAAATAGAAAACCAATAGCAAACTAATATTACATTGAACCATATCAATAATTGTATTAAACGTCAATGGGCAAACATCTAATAAACATCTGGACTTCCCACACTGCAAAAAGTAGAATCCAACAAGAGAGCCTATCTGTGATGAGTGAAGCGTAGACACAAAACTGGCTAGAATAAAAGAGAGTGAGGTGTGTGTGCCTGTGTGCACCCAGTTCCCAGTGACTCTGCTGCTCTGATTGAGCCCTGTCTGACACACAACCAGAGCAATGTTTAAAAGGAAATGCAGAGTTTGGGTGCCTGTATCAGAAAATAAAGTGGGGTGGTTGTTTGCCATCAGTGGCGATGGTGGCTTTGGCTCACATCAACAAAGTCTACTTCTTGACCACATTACATGTTGGCTGTGTTTGTCAGAAGCCATGCTCCTGGTTCTGCCTTGGTTCCGTTTTCTCACTCTGGGCTGAGGTTGAAAGAGGGGGCTCTCCTTGGAAAACGTCATCCCCACGACAAAGGAAACATAGCAAGAGAACTGAGCAAAGATGTGTGACACTCTTGCATGAGAAGAACAAAAGATTTAACAATGATACAAATACCACAATTTGTCAATGAAAACCACAGTTCCTGCTTAACCAATGTTTGGCAATGAAAAATTAAAATCGAGTGAATTTTTATAGTAAATGTTATGAAGGAAACTTCCTTTCTGAAGACAAATTACTCTTTTCTCTTTGTTCTCATATCAACTTTTGAATATCTTTGTTTTGATCATAATTATTTACTTATCAGTTTCTGCTTCTAGAGTTTATTTTTGAGGATAATAATTTTATCTTGTTCCCTTCATTTATTCCCTTTAATCTCCAAATCTCACTCTTTTTTTGTGAGATAATGCATTTTATTTTTTTTTATTAATCATAGCTGTGTACATTAATGCAATTATGTGGTACAATGTGCTGCTTTTATATACAATTTGAAATACCTTCGTCAAATTGTTTAACATAGCCTTCATGGTATTTTCTTAGTTATTGTGTTAAGACATTTGTTTATATTCTACACTCAGTAGATGTAACATGTGCCCTTGTAAAATGCACCATAGGTGTGGTCCCACCAATTACCCTCCCTTCACCTCTCCTCCCCACTCCCTGGCCTCCTCCTCCTCTTTCCCCTTCACCTCATCAGTCATGAATAATCATTAACGAGTTCAATGAATATATTTTTGTCTCAATTCCTGAAAAATATATATTGCATCATGTGCACGTATTTCACTGAAGGTGAAATAATAAAATCAATTATCTCAGATTAAACCTAAGAAGCTAGAAAAAAAAATGGTCAAATTAAACCTCTTTAATTCAGGGAATGAAATAATAAAGATTAAAAGTAAATGGAAAAGAAAAATGACACATGACAGATAACAAATAAATAGCCCTCCAAAAAAATTAATAATATTGAAGAATTTGTAGCAGGGCTAATAAAAGAAACGTATTCATGCTAAACATGTCTAAAACCACATTTAAAATTTTCAAAGGCCACTTCCCGTTCACGTCTCAATCAGTAATACCACTTGTATCCTCTGCTCAAGAATGAAATGGGGCAAAATGGAGAGTCTGTGAGATAGATATTTAGAAGTTCTTTATTCTCTAATTATAGGGTTTTTGTAAACCTGAAATTAGAGCCCAATGAAGAGTCACAAGTACAATACACAAATACAATTAGTTACACAAAAAGATAAAATATGTCACAAATCCAACAGAATCAACAGAAAGAAGAAAAATAAGAGATTTGGGAAACAGAGTTAGTGAAACTAAGTTCTCTAAATGAAATGGGCAATTAAATGAAAAACAATCTCTGCTAATTGGTTACGTGTGCCCAAGGGCAAGGTTGTTCCTGGACCCTTAGCCCTGTGAAGGGGCTGATGGGACTGGACGCCCCCAGTTGAGGATGCATATGGCACTCATATTTTGTCAGTATCTTAAAATAATAAAGGTAAGTTTTGCTTAGTTTATCAAATTGTCATCTTTAGTCAATATAATATTGAGGAAGTAAAAGTGATTTAATTTCATTATAACCTTTTTTTTGGAGACAGAGTCTCATTTTGTCGCCCTCGGTAGAGTGCCGTGATGTCATAGCTCACTGCAACCTCAAACTCTTGGGCTCAAGTGATCCTCTGGCGTCAGCCTCCTGAGTAGCTGGGACTATAAGCACCTGCCACAAAACCAGCTATGCATTTTTTTTAGAGACGTGGTCTCACTTTGGCTCTGGTCATTATAACTTTTGATGATAGATAGAAGTAATTCAACATGTAATGTCGAGTGCCTTGCCTGGCCATCTGTAAGGGAATGATGAAGAGGTAGCAAATGTAGAATTGAAGGTTTAGAGAGAGGAATAATGCATGTGACAGAATGAAAGAAATCTCAGACATGTACAGCTCTAAAAAACTAAAAATCTACATGTCCCATGGAATTTAAAATTTAAAATGAAATCGCTAAACCGTGAAACAGTATTTACCCATGAAAAATGCCTTCTGGGGATAATGCCTCCATTTTGTATTGTATTTTAATTAAAACAAAATTTAATCCTGAGGCCATAAAATAAAAGAATTTTCTAGGGCATGAGGACCCTGGCTCTTGCCTGTAATTCTAGCACTCTGGGAGGCCAAGGCAGGTAGATCACCTGAGCTCAGGAGTTTGAGACCAACCTGAGCAATACTGCGTCCTCATCCTTACTAAAAATAGAAATGCCAGCCTGGCATGGTGTCAGGCACTATAGTGCCAGCTACTTGGAAGGCTGAAGCAAAAGGATCACTCGAGCCCAAGAGTTGAGGTTGCTATGAGCTATGACTCTATGGTACTCTATCCAGAGTGATGGAGTGTCTCAAAAAAACAAAAATAGAATTTTCTATATTTTTTACTCTATAAAACTTAAAAACTACCCTAAAGATAACCAAATTATTGAAAAGTTGACAAACTGAGTAAAAATATTTGCACCTTATCTCAAAAACTGCTCCATCTCTATAAAGACCCTTAGAAATTAATAAGATGTTCCCAATAGAACATTGATCAAAGTATAGATAATTTAAGGAAATTTAAATGACCCATAAATATATGAAGATCTATTAATCAATAAATGAAAACTGTACTAAAATGTCATAGCATTTGGGGAGGGTGTTATATAGCATTTTTTAACAATAGTATTAAAAATCCTAATGTATGATAAAAAAATCTTTTTAGCAAGCTACAGACAAGTAGGCACACTCACATGTTACCTCACTAAGGGCAATGCAGTGATGTGTATTGAAAATGAACATGCTGTCCCGGGACTGTATCTCAGGATGCACATACAGATATTAGTAAAGACATAAATACAGAATGATGCATCACAGGGATGATCCAGATGCCCATGAACAGGAGCCCGGTTAAATAAGTTATAGGACAATGATGAATGAAACACCATGCATTTGAAAGCAATGAGTATCTTCTAATTAAAAATATGCAAAGCTATTCAGGATGTGACCATGCAAGAAAGCGAGCTACAGAGCAGTGTGGGTAACAGGTGCCTTGTGGGAAAAGGGGAGAAGGTAGTGGGCAAAACAGTGTTTGAATTTGCTTGGAAAATTCTGGTGAAAAGGGAAGAAAAATGTACAGGTGGTTGGTTGGAGGTTGCCTGTGGCAGGATATGTGAAGACACACTGAGAGTGAATGGTTTTTCCATGTGTATCTTTACTGATTTTTACATGTTACCTATTGAAAAATTTGATAAAACATTTTGAAAATTAGAACAGTAGGATGTGACCAATATTGAATAAGTTAAATCAATGAAATGAATGCCACAAAGTCTATACTCCAACTGAAATGAATCTTCAATTTGACTTTGAGTTATCTGACAGTCAGTGATATAACAGTCCAAATAAACTCCAGGATTCACAGTTGACATAACTACTCGTTTAAAGGCAGGTGCAAATCACCTCCCAAAGTTTTGAATACAGTGAAGATAATGAAGAGGTTGGTCCTCTCAGCAGCCTTTTACTGTGGGCACAGGTACATTCAGTAAAAGTAGTTGCTAGGAGAGATTGAAACCTACAGAACGGCTGTGTGGCCCTCTCCTGATCTGGTCTGTCCTGTCGGTGGGATTTGGTTGGTGGGAGGAAGGAGTGGCCTGTCTTGCAGGCAATTCTCCATAATTACAGTTTTCCATGGCCAAGATTTTGAGTCTTTCTAACCACAGCAGGTTCCCCTTCATTCCCCTTGATGAGATGGACTTGAGTCCAAAGGTTTGAGTGTCATCATCCTGTTGTGGCAGTCCAAGCTGCTCACGGGGACGGCAGAAGATTTGCAGACTCGCGCCTTGTCTGCAAGTTTACCACTGTTCTTTAAAGCCCTCTGAGGGCCTCCATTTTCCCCAGCAAGGAATTCTTGTAGATACTCCCACTGCCGTGGGTGGTGTCCCTGACTTCGGCGCCACTTGGCATTCTGAAGGGTCTGTGGCCAGATTCCTGTAATCGCAAACACTCTTTACCCTATTTCCCCATTTTCAAGAATCACAAGTTATTCTTTTAAAACATTATCCATTTAAAAATAAGTGTTACAATGGAAGCTAGTCATTGGATATTGGACTAAGAGTAAACCAGTGCTGAACTTGAAGCTTGAAACTTGCTAGAACTGAAAGCTAAATTTAGAATTAAAAATTTAATAAAGGAAGCAATTAATGTACCATATTGGTGAAAATTTTTGACTTCCTAGCTCAAGGAAGAACACAGAAATAACACAGAAATAACATTGGTGACAGTCCATCCTCATCTTATTTTATGTTATGTCTAATATTAATAGTTGATTCATTCTCTTTACAAAAAGGAAAATTATATGCTAGTTTCTAGCTTCATTAGATTCTAAGAACATACTTACTCTTTTATTCAATACACAGGAAATTTTATCATGCTATTTAATAAATTGATGGCATTATTTTTGGTCATTTGATTTATACTTGATCAAAAACTGAGCACCATACTGTATGTATTTGTAGACATCTTTCAAAAATATTATGCCTTTAATCATATTCACTTCCTAAATGATTTATAACTGGTGCTACATAAAAAATTGTGTTAAGAAATAACACGTTTATATATTACCCCCTTTCTGATTCCTTCCCTTGGTATAACTATTAATATTACGTTTCTTATCACAATCTTTGTCTAGAGAGCTGACATCACCCCTCCCTCATTTGTTTTATTAATTTATTAAGTCTTTACAGGTTCTAGGTACTATTAAAGAGTCAGGAGGAGACAATCTACCTACCTTTATGGGCCTTGAAACTCTAACTGAGGAGACACAACTACCAAATATAAGATACCAGTAAGAGCTCTGAGAAGAAATAAAGCAAAATCAGAGGAAGGGGTGTGGCAGAGACTGTTTTAGATCAGAGTCACAGAAGACTCTTTAAGTAGTGACATTTGAGAACACAGCAGAAATACTAGCCAGTCCTAACAAGACTGTGGAGAAGAGCAAATGCCAGGAAAGGCGAGCCGAAAAGGAGCTACTTGTGCTGTGGGGACGGCAGACGAGCCAACTCGTGTAGACAGAGGCATGTCCACCCCCCGCTGGCCCCAGGGTTGATGTTTGTACCACATGGCAAGGAATGACATGGTCTGATGGATATAATGCTAGGATTACAGGTCCTAGGAGAGAATGCGTCTTCTAAGGAGTTTGTCACCTCTCTCCTCTTAGGAGTTACCTCTTACGTTCGTTTTACTAGGGGACCCTCCCTCACGGCATCTTAGAATCCCTCAAATCTTCTTTTTTTTAAATTAAATCAAATACACATAGATCACGAATACATTCATGCATATGTGGGGTACAATGTACTGATTTTTTTTAAATACAATCTGACATGGTTAGGTCAAACCAATCAACATAGCTTTCACCTCATTTACTTGATTATTGTGCCAAAACATCATGAGCTTCCTGGTGACTCTGCCAGCACCAAACCAGGCAGACCCTGAGGGGGCCTCTCCTGAGCCAAGTGCATCAGCAGGAGGACATTCATGTTGGAGTCCTGCACCCCTCAGCTGCGGCCGCCTGTCAGGGACCCCCCTCTACCTGTCCCCGCAGCTGATGGTCTCCCGAGGACAGCCAACAGGTTTGCTCCTCCTTAAAACCTATCCCTCTCTGGCTGGCATGCTAGCCTTTTTTTTTTTAACCTTCTATTTTAAAAAATATCCTCTTAGGGGGATTATTTCCTATAAACCACCACCTGGGTTAAGAAAATGCTTGGTGTTCATTTCTCTGCCTTGTAGTTTCAATATCCAATCCATTTCAATGTTTCAATGTTCTTGCTTGAGTTCTTAACGGCCTTGATTATTCATACCTCAAGTTCATGTGTAGAGAGCCCCCCTTCACCGGGCACCCTCTTTGTCCTGGTGACGACCCCCAGTCACACGCAAGAGACGCGTCTTGTTGCAAAAGCAAGAGGTTTATTGCAGTTTCCAGCCGCTGGGACCCGACCTCAAGTTCTGGCAAG
>CAUYPK010035444.1:0-25533 GCA_963574355.1 Loris lydekkerianus | reverse complement strand
TTTGGCTCTTTGCCTCTTATCATTATTTTGTATACTGTGGCTCTTTGCCAAGTTTGGATTTTGTTATGCTGCTTCTGAGGAGGGACCTCTGAGGAGCGATCTCCGAGCGCGTAGTCGAACTTGTTCGCCACCCCTGAATCTAGAGTGTGTGTGGCTCAACAGGTATGCTCCCAGAGCTGGTGAGAGAGGAGAGGGACAGTCCCAACCTTTGTGGTAGCTCACTGTACTCAGGCCCAGATCCCTTGTGGATCCCTTTGTCCTGCAGGGGGCTCGTGGAAACAGCCTGGATTCTCACCTCATCCAATGGGGACCTGGCCTGGCTATGCTAATGCAGAAGGGGGTCCCAGGGAGTGAGTAGGGGCAGGCAGGACACTTTGTGAGGGGCTGGAGAGAGTAGTGTCTCTGCAAGGCTTTGAGTGGGTTCCTTTTTGTATGTGTGTGAGACCAGGTCTGCTTACTCTGTGACCCCAGCTAAAGTACAGTAGGGTTGTCATAGCTCACTGTACTCACAGCAACCTCACACTCCTGGGGTCAAGTGATCCTCTTACCTCAGCCTCCCGATTAGCTGTGACTACAGGCATGCATCACCATGCCTGGCTAATTTCTCTATTTTTTACATAGAGGGGATCTTGCTTTTGCTGAGGCTTGTCTTGAACTCCAGGCTTCAAGCAATCCTCCTGCCTCAGCCTCCCCAAGTGCTAGTATTGCAGGCATGAGCCATGGTGCCCAGCTCCGTGAGAGTCCTTAATGGCAGCAGAATTTTATTAGGCTGAAGCTACTTTGCTTCTAGACATTTCATTTTCCTTGCTTTACAAATTATGGGCAAATATCATTCATTTATTCATTTGGTAAACAAGTTCTCAGTCCTTGTTCTGTATTAGGTAGGGTGTGAGTAGAGTGTGTGTGTGTGTGTGAGAGAGAGAGAGAGAGAGAGAGGCAGAGAGAGAGACAGAGAAGAAAGGTGGAGGAGGAATGGTTCAGAGAAACTCTGCTGTTCTCTTTACCTATTATAAAAGAAATACATGTTCATTCTGGACACTTGACAGAAAAGTGTAAATAAGCTCACAGAAATATCTAAAATGGTGCCTGCCAGAGTTTTTGCGGTTCTTTTAAAGCAGTGCATGATTGCACATACCTGCAAACACTTGGCAAACTTTAAGGTCGCATCCACATGGGAGGTTTTGTCCTTGCCCTCTGCGGGGCCACACTTATATGGGAGAGATGAGCCGCGCACAGACACTTTGAAATGAGGGAGGGCCCTGGAACTACTTAATCCAATCGTGCCTTTGTTTCTATCACCATAGAAAATGGCACTTTTACTTCCTACCCCCATGACTCTTGTGAGGATGAAAGTAACGTGTGCCAAGTGCCAAACAATACCTGAGCTAAAACAAACACAAGAACAAAAACCACTAAGGGTTTAGAAGAAATCCCTTGGCTCTCGCCCTGTGACCTCACTTGCTTGCTGCCCTCTTGCTGGGCTTCTCCCCATCACTCCATGGGAACTGCTCCAGCCCCAGTCTCCCCAGGGGCTTCCAGGTGGGTAGTTCCGAGGCTTCCCTCAGCTCATGTTTTCTGAGTGGCCATGTAGCTCCCACCTGGGATCCTCTGGCTCAAAGGAGGGCTGTGAGAACAGTCATTTGGGTCTTTGAGCCACCTCTAATATTTCAGAGGTCCCACAGGCTTAACTAAAATTCCTGGTTTGGGCCGAGTATGGTGGGTCACACCTGTAATCCTAGCACTCTGGGAGGCCTAGGTGAGCATGTTATTTGACCTCGGAAGTTCAAGACCAGGGCGAGACCCTGTCTACTAAAAATAGAAAAAAGAAAAAAACCTATCTGGGTGTGGTGGAGCACACCTGTAGTCCCAGCTACTCGGGAGGCTGAGGCTATGATGCCAAACACTCTACCCAGGGTGACAGAGTGAGACTCTGTCTCAAATAAATAAATAATAAAATTATTGGTTTTTGCTTTTGGTTAGAATTCTCTATCAGTTCAATGTGCTAATACAAATTATCTCATGGGAAAATGAATCATATGTAATAAATATAGTTAGTTTGGTAGATTTTTTTTTTTTTTTTTAAATATGGCTCATGGGAGGCTCATGGGAAGTATAAGGAAAAGATAAGGTCTCAGGTGGGGAAACATTTGGAGATGACTGACTCTGTGTAGCTCTGCTTTGGCTTTTCCTAGCAGTGCCAATGGTGCTGTCGCCACTGAGGGAGTGGGGCTCTCAAGCCAGATAGCCCTGGGTTTGAAGCCTGGTTTCTCCATCGCCTCTCAATGTGACCTGGACATTGTAGCTCACCTCTCCGGGCCTCTGTCCTCATCTGTAAAAGGAAAATAATAATGGGACTTATAAGAAGTTATGGGGATATAATGAGACAGTACAGACAGACACTCTTAGTCCTCTGCCGAGCACATAGTAACCACTCAGCATGTGATTGGAGTGACCATTACTGTCATCATCATTGGCATCCTTGTTCCATGGTTTTATTGTCAACAAGGTTGGGGTATTTTTTCTTCCAATTGTTAAGTCTCTTGTTCTACTCTGAAACCCTCACCATAATTCTTCTGGATTCCTCCATGCCTGTCACCAGTCTCACTACCTCTTCCACCCTTCCCCCATGTAGTCACTCAGATTGGTTTCTGTTTCTTTATTAGTAGCTCCACAGCCATCCTGTGATAAGCCAGGCCCTTATCACCTCACGCCTGTACTAATACAGTGGCCTTTTGCCTGGTAGAAGGAACTAGATCTGGAGACAAGCAGATGGGCCTTGCCTGGCTTACTGTGGAGACCACTACCTGGTGCTTGTGAGCAGGCACTCTGGAGGCTGAAGTCCTGGGCAGAAATCCTGTCTTTACCACTTATCAGTTGGTGACCCTGGGCAAATTATTCAGTTTCTCTGAGCCATGATTTCCTCACTTCAAGAGTAGCGCTGATGATTGTAGAGTTGTGCAGAATAAATATGATCATATATGCAAAGTACACAGTAATAGTTGATATAACAATAACTAACACTTAAGGAACACTATTCTAAGTGCTTTACATAGATTCATTTATGTAGTCCTCACAGCAACCCTATTATTACCCCATTTTACAGAAAGGAAAACTGAGACTTGCCCAAAGTCTCACAGCTAATAGTTGCGAGCAGAGCCAGGACTCAAACCTAGGCAGTCTAGGCAGAATAGATTTTAGTACAGGTATTATAATATCCCTTTCCTTCTTCCGTTCACCCTTGCTTTCAAAACCAGATTAATCCCATTTTTTTATTGAATCTTTCCTGCCTGGTCTGGCCTGACCACAGTAAGAATAAAAATCCCTCCCACCAAGGCATACCTCCACAAGACAGGGTCTCAGTTCATTAAAGATTTGTGTTGGATTTTGGGTATGTTGGTGCAGGGAATAGTGAAAGGAAGGGCATTCTGAAGTGAAAAAAGGTTTGGAAACTACTGTCCATTTCATTTATTTATGTTCTAGAATGTTATTATCAGTATTACAATTTTATGTATGTGCCTTGTCTCTGCAACTAGATTATGAGCTGTTCTGGAGGGCCTGGCCTTCCCTAGCTTGGTGCCCTAGGCATGGTAGGCATTCAAAGTTTGGGTTTTTTGTTTTTGTTTTTGTTTTTTTTTTGAGACAGAGTCTCACTCTGTTACCCTGTATAGTGCCATGGTGTCATCATAGCTCACAGCAACCTCAAACTCTTGGACTCAAGCAATCCTCTTGCCTCAGCCTCCCAAGAGCAGGGATTATAGGCACCTGCCACAACACCTGACTAGTTTTTCTACTTTTTTTTTTTTTTTTTTTTGTAGAGATAGGGTCTTGGTCTTGTTCAGGCTGGTCTTGAACTTCTGAGCTCAAGCAATCCACCCACCTCAGCATCCCAGAGTGCTAGGATTATAGACGTCAGCCACCATGCCCAGCCATGTGCTCAATTTTTGATGAGTAGGAGAGCTATAGAGACTGTGTTCTGGAGAGGAAAATCTAAGGCCCAGTGAGTAAGAGACAGAATTTCAGCTCCCTCTCACCACCCTGTGTCGTGGCTCTTGCTGCTGGGAGCTATGGGCAGCCTTGCTTGCTGACTTGAAGGCTGGCCAATTCCAAAGCTTCCAAAAAGATCTCTGGGTTGTCTTCGTAAAGCCCACTCTTCTGTCCTAACGGCCTGGCCACACTCTCTCTGCCCTTCATGTTAGAGTCTAGAAACATTTTTTTCATTTCTGCTGCCCACTTTCTTGGGTGCAGGTGGACAGGAGGCATGAGTAGTCCCAGATCTGTCCTCAAATCTTGCTGTTTATTCCTAGAACTCTGGATGCAGGAACCCACTGCCTGAAAGTCCTGTTTGTTTTCCCGTGGGCCAACTGTCCAGGCTCTTTGATCACTTTTGCAACTTTGTAATTATGGGCTATAATGGGCCAGGGTGTTTGAATGTCCTAGTAATTGCTTTCCACTGTTCCTACCCCAATTTTTCAAAACAAGAGGGGTGGGGAAGAAAGAAAATCTTCTGAAAAGGAAGTCTTTGTCCTCCCTTATGCTCTTCCAGGCCAGGTGGGCCCACACTCTTCTTCTGGGGATAGGAAGCCTAAGGCCTGGGAATCCTAATGCTGTGACTTCTGGGTGACCTCTCCTACTCCTTGGCAAACCCCCTGGAATATGAGATCACTAGTAGGATTTCCCTACTAGGATTCCTTTTCCCCTGGTACTTCTCCTATACCCTTGCTTGGAGGGCTCTGAAGACTGGAGAGCTTCTTCTACCTGCCTGGAATAGCTCAGATGGGTAGAAGTGGGTGGGGGTAAGATGAAGCTATGACCTCTTGAGTTCTTTAGCAGATTCCACTCTGGAGTCCTGGGAATTTCCAGTCAGTTAGTCTGATAAAACTGGGTCTAGGCTGGACTTACTTAGGTGCAGGTAGAGGGCCTAGCCCAGCTGTTGGAGTAAGAAGGGAAGAAAAAGGAAAGCTACCCTCTTGGCCAAAGTGGAATCCTCCGTCAGCTCTCCTTCCTGCAGGCAGTGGGTTCTGAGGGGTCCCCTGGGCTCTGCTACTGCCAGGGGAGTGGGAGCAGGGAGCCAGGAGCAAGGAGCTGCTCCCAGCCTGCCTGGCAGGAGACCTGCCCCAACAGGCTCTCCCTGGGAAGACAAGCAGAGATCAAAGTGCTGAGAGGGTGAGTAAGTCCCTGCACTGGCTCCTTTTTGCTGCCACCACTACTTGCAGAAGGGTTAACTCTTTCACTGCCTGCAAGAAGACCCCAGAGACTCAGCAGGGGCCCCAGGGGTGTGAGGCTCCCCAGATGAGGTTTGTTCTGGGGAGGAAGGCTGGAGAGTGGCTGTGCTGGACAAGATACTCCGTACCCACGTCCAAGGCCAGGAGTGGCTCCCTCAGTGTCTGTGGTTGTTTGCCATTTGCCTGCACCCCACCCTCAGCTCTTATCTCCCTCTCCTGCCCCCACACACATCCCCCTAGACTCCTGCTTTTGTCCTCTTTCTGGCTCTGCTATCTCTTTTGCCTGGCCAGCTGGATTCCCCAGGCCGGCTTGTGGAGCCCAGGTGAACAGGCCTGCGCACAAACGCACAGTTGTGTCTTTTGTGGAACAGCCTCTTGCAGTCTTCCTCACTCAAGTCTCTAATGCCACCATACAGCAGGGGACAAAGGCACAAACCATTAGAGAGAGACTTCTCTGAGTCCTTGAACTAGAGCCAGAGAAAGAGTTGGCAACTAGAGTGTGGCAAAGAGAGAGAGCCCACAGATGAGCTCAGGCTGGGGCTTTGCCATGGAGGCCTTGGGTAAGAGTGGTGTCTTGGGGCCTTGGAACTTGGTCTGAGCTGGGGAGGTGCCCTGCAGGCTCTTCTTGTGAAGCCCAGCTCTGCTGTGAGAGAGATCTCCATTTCCCTGCTCTCCTCTCTGTGTCCTCTTAGGGGTGCTGAGAGCTCCCTGGTTTTTGTTCCTAGCCTTAGGGATGGCTGACTGAATGAACCCTGATGGCAGGGAGCAGGGGCTGTGTCTTATTTGTCTTTAGCCCTACAGCAAGGTCCACCACCTGGTACCCAGTAAACCCAGGGGTTTGTTTCATTCCAAAGGAAAGACTGAAGATTATCTTTTGAAGGCAGTGGGGCCTTAGTGAGCTCAGGGGATAAGACAGGGGATCCTAGACCCAGTGACCCCTTACATGTATACATTTGAGTATACAGCGGTGCTGTGTGTGGAAAATCCTAGAAAGGAATGAATGTGTGAGGGACTGAGGTTGGCCCTGGAGGGGCTGTGTCCTTCTCTGACTAGCTGAAACTCTGCCCCGTGTCTGCAGGCGCGGATGGCGGGTGAGCGAGGAGCCAGTGCTGTTCTCTTTGACATCACCGAGGACCGAGCTGCTGCTGAGCAGGTACCGGGGGCTCTTTGAGTATTGGAGGAGGGACTGGATGGAAGAAGATCAAGTTTTCACGGGAGGGAAAAGTCACAGAAGCCCTGTGGATACTTTCTCTCCTGCAGCTGCAGCAGCCCCTGGGGCTAACTTGGCCAGTGGTGTTGATCTGGGGTAATGATGCAGAGAAGCTGATGGAGTTTGTGTATAAGAACCGAAAGGCCCATGTGAGGATCGAGCTGAAGGAGCCCCCAGCCTGGGTAAGCATGTCAGACCTCCAGACCCTGCCCCAGCACCTGACTTCACCTCTGCTTTGTCCCATGGCACCATTCACCAAAGGACTCCTGAAGGTGAAGGAAACGCTAGAAACCCCCTAGGCCAGCTTCCCCCATAAGCTGTGTGCTTCTGGGGAAGTTTCTCCTCATCTCTCAGCCTAATCTAAAGAATGAACCAATTGAGCCAGATGAGTTCTAATTGTTTTCAGTTCTATGGTTTAATGGCATGGAACGGCAGAGCCAGAATGAAATCCTGGCCCCTCACCCTGACTCCTAACCCCTGGCTGGACTTCTCCACTGGCTAGCAACCTCACCCAGTTGTTCACTAGCAAGTAGCTCTCCCCTTTTTCCTTTCCCCCAAGCACACAAGTTTTCAGATAGTACTTCTCACAGTTGACATCTGGAGGACTCTCTCCTTTGAGTGCCTTTGGGCAGAGAGGACCCATCTAATCCCACAGGGAACCTCCATCTGTGTGTGTGTCTCCGGGATGCCTGTGTTTTCTCCCAAATAGGCCCAGTTCCTTCTAAAAGTCTGACTCTTTCCCTCTCTGCTTACTCTCCCAGCCAGATTATGATGTGTGGATCCTCCTGACAGTGGTGGGCACCATCTTTGTGGTCATCTTGGCTTCGGTGCTGCGCATCCGGTGCCGTCCCTGCCACAGCAGGCCGGTGAGCATTGTGGGCTCTCTGGGGGAGCTGGACTTATGTATGTAAGTGGGAGGGTGGAGAGCAAGAAGAAGAAAATGAGGAAGGCAGGCATTCCTTTATGCCCATGAAACTGTTTACATCTAAATACCCCAGCATCTGTTTTAGTTGATTTCCAGCTGCCTCTCCCTGTACTGCTCATTCATTCATTCAGCAGACTGAGTTCCTATCGTGTGTTAGGCACTGTTTGAAGTGTTAACACATTGAAAAAAAAAAAGACAAAAAATGACCTGTCCTGCAGGAGCTTTTATTCTAATAACAAGAGACAGAAAATAAACAAAGTAAACAAAATATTATATTGTAGATATGTTACAGAGAACATGTCTAAAATATGTGAATATGTGTTACAGAGAAAAATGAAATTCCAAAAGGGACCAGTCATGGTGGTTCATGCCTATAATCCCAGCATTTTGGGACTGGGTAGCAGGAGGATCACCTAGGAATTTGAGACCAGCCTGGGCAACATAGAAAGACCCCACTTCTACAAAAAATTTAACAATTAGCTGGGCATGGTGGCATGCACCTGTAGTCTCAGCTACTCAAGAGGTTGAGGCAGAAGGATTGCTTGATGCCAGACATTTCAGGTTACAGTGAGCTATGATTGTGCCACTGAACTCCAGTCTGTCTCTAAAAAAAAAAAAAAAAATTGCAAAGGGGAGAAGGAATGCATGGGGAAAGGTTAAATTTCAAAGCAAGTCTATGGAATGCTGTGTGGAGAAGGCGACATTACAGCAAAGACCCTAAGTGGGTAAGGGGCTAATATGCACAGGTATCTGGGTGAAAGTGATTGAAACAGAGATAGCAGTAAGTACTAGGGCTCTGAGCCAGAAGTATGCCTGGCACACCTGAGGAATAGCGGGAAAACTATGTGGCTGGAATAGAGTGAGAGAAGAGGATGGAATAGGAGGTGGGGGCTCAGTTGGATTGGATTGGATTGAATTGGGTGGTTTAGGCCATTCATTTTTTTCACTCTGGGTCAAGTGGGAGCTATTGGAGTGTTTTGAGAGAAGGGGGGCCATGATCTAATTTCACGTTCAATGTGATTGCTCTCATAATGAGAATAGACTATAGGGAGGCAAGAAACCAGCTCAGAGGCTATTACAGGTATCTGGGTGAGTTAGGGAGGTAGCAGTGAAATGGTGAGAAATAGTTAAGTTGTGGACATATTTTGAAAGCAAAACCAACAGGTTTAGTGGTTTACTAATGGATTAATTGTGGGGTGTGAGAAGAGTCAGGGGTGACACCAAGATTTCTGGCCAGAGCAATTAAAAGAATGGAATTGCCATTTGCTGAAATGGAGAAGACTCCGGGAAGACAGTTGTGTGCTTGGGAGTGGCTAATAGGATTATGAGTTTGGCTTGGGGCATGTTAAGTTTGTCCTGCCTATTAGATGTCCAAGTTGAGATGCCAAGCAGCAGTTGGATAAAAAGTTCGTCTTGTGGGTCATCAGGGCAGAAAGCTAATGGTATGCAGGTGGATGGGCTGGGAGGGCTTGGCCTGCTTGGCAGAGCCATGTATGAGCTCAAAGGGGACAAACTCCCAGGGACAGTCAATTGGCTGTGTGATCTGACTGACAAGGAACCGAGTCCAAGTTGGGGTCCAGGGGTGAGGGAAGAAGGGCCCTTCTCCCATTCTGAGCACAATTCCTCTGCCCAGGATCCCCTGCAGCAACGAACAGCCTGGGCCATCAGCCAGCTGGCCACCAGGACATACCAGGCCAACTGCAGGAGGGCCCATGTGGAGCAGCCAGACTCAGGTAGCAGCTGCAGCTCTGCCCCTGTGTGTGCCATCTGCCTGGAGGAGTTCTCTGAGGGCCAGGTAAGGCAGGCCTTGTGATTCATCTCTGTGACCAGATCAGGGAGGGAGATTGAAGCTGTGGTGTGGGTAGGCAGGCTTAGGACTGTAAGGGGAGCCCTGGCTACATCTGTGTTCTATGTGTCCTGCATAGGGCCCAGGTGGGGGATTGCCCTGAGGTTCGGTCATTGCCTGCTGGCCTGCCAGTGAAAGAATACCACTGTTTGTTCAGAGTGTACCATGTGCCAGGCTACAGTGGTACTTTACCAGCACTATCTCATTTTAACTTCATGGCAGTGAAGGGTGGGGATAGATTAGTTTTTTATCCTCATTTCACGGCAAAAAAACTTGTATGAAACCATGCAGCTAAATGCAAAATGCAGCTTTGATACTAAAGTTCATACCTTTTCTATTCTACTGCGAGGTCATTTGCAAATAGGTGATAACAAGAAAGAGAGGTCAGAGGGAATCAGGGGAATTTTCTGTTTCCTGGCCTCTCTACGGAAACCTTTGGTTTGGACTCCCTTTTTTCTCCAGGAGTTACGGGTCATTTCCTGCCTCCATGAGTTTCATCGTACCTGTGTGGACCCCTGGCTACACCAGCACCGGACTTGCCCCCTCTGCATGTTCAACATCGTAGGTAGGAGGTGGGCCAAGGACTCCCTTATGTGCAGGCAGATGGGTCTAGAACATGGCTTCCCTTTGAGAAAGGGGAAAAGAAAACAGAACTTCCATGGTAGCCATTTACACTGTGGACATCTTAAGAGTGCCTTGCCTTGCCTGAGGGAGAGGGCTTTTCACAAGGTAGACACCTTTATTATAATGTACTCGATACTATTATGAAACCAATATGTAAACACACATTCATATGAATGATAAAATACAAAGATAGTCCAGAAAGAAAGAGAGTAGAGGAGGAAGAGTGGGGAAGGGGAGAGGAGGGAGGGTATCTGGCGAGATCTCACCTAATGTACACAATGCAAGGGTACATTTCAAAACAACTAAGTATATTATAAATGTCGTTCCACAAAACTAAGTAAGTGAGGTGATGGTTATGTTAATTAGTTTGATTTAACCATTCCACATTGTAGATCAAATCATCACATTGTATCCCATAAATATATATAGTTATGATTTAATACAAATTAAGTTAAAAAAAAAAAATTATTTTGTAGCTGGGCATAGTGGCTCATGCCTGCAATCCTAGCACTTTGGGAGGCCAAGGCAGGAGGATTAGGAGGTTAGGAGTTTAAGACCAACCTAAGCAAGAGTGAGATACTGTCTCTACAAAAAATAGAAAAAATTAGCTAGATGTTGTGGTGGGTGCCTGTAGTCCCAGCTACCTGGGAGTCTGAGGCAGGAGGATCACTTAAGCCCAAGAATTTGAGGTTGCTGTGAGCTATGATGATACCACTATACTCTAGTTGGGGTGACAGAGTGAGACTCTGTCTCAAAAAAAAAAAAAAAAAAAAATTACTTTGTGACACCTTAGTTCATTGTAAATCTGAGGGACTTAGATATTTATTATTCAAATTTTCTGGTGATAAAGTATCCTATTCTAACAAAAACAGCATATGTTATGACAACTTTCTAAACAGTAACAGTGAAATAAATATCTTGAGGAAAGAGAACCTTTTTCTAGCAGTGGGCTAACAGCAGCCCTAGGTGAAAGAGCCCCACATGGCTGGTGGGAGGAGCAGAGATTGACATGTACAGTGGGATTCCCAGGGCAGACACAACAAAGGGAGTCCTGAGGCACAGGCACATGAAGATTTCCTTGGTCCCTCAGACTCAGGCTCACAGCTACACAGAGTCCAGCAGGTCAGCTACAGACACACTTCTCTGAATGCCTTCTCTGTGGGTTTGTGGAGTTAAACACCTGTGTTCTTTTTTCTCTTTTCCAGAGGGAGATTCATTTTCCCAACCCCTGGGACCCGCTCGATCTTACCAAGAACCAGGCCAGAGACTCCATCTCATTCGCCAGCATCCTGGCCATGCTCACTACCACTTTCCTGCTGCCTACCTGTTGGGCCCTTCCCATAGTGCAATGGCTCAGCCCCCACAACCTGGTCCCTTCCTGCCATCCCAGGAGCCAGGCATGGGCACTCGGTACCACCGCCTCCCCAGAGCTGCACATTCCCGGCTTCCAGGCGAACAGCAACACCTGGCAGTGGCCCAGCACCCCTTTGCACAGGCCTGGGGGCTAAGCCGCCACCAGTGTACCTCTCAGCATCCCACAGCTTGCCCGGTGCCCCTGCGTTGGGCCAGACCTCACGATAGCAGTGGGTCTGGAGAAAGTTATTGCACGGAACGCAGTGGATACCTGGCAGATGGGCCAGCAAGTGACTCCAGCTCAGGGCCCTGTCATGGCTCTTCTAGTGACTCAGTGGTCAACTGCACAGACATCAGCCTTCAAGGCATCCATGGCAGCAGCTCTACTTTCCGCAGCTCCCTGAGCAGTGACTTTGACCCCTTGGTGTACTGCAGCCCTGAAGGGGATTCACAGAGGGAGGAGACACAGCCTCGCATAACCTCTCGGCCTCGTTCCTTGGACTCAGTGGTGCCCACAGGGGAAGCTGAGGTTTCCAGCCATGTCCACTACCACCGCCACCGGCACCACCACTACAAAAAGCGGTTTCGGTGGCACGGCAGGAAGCCTGGCCCAGAAACTGGGGTCCTGCACTCTAGGCCTGCTGTTCCTCGGACACAGCCCCAGCAAGAGTCACCTTCTTCTGATCAGCAAGTCATCAGGTCCAACCCAGCAGCTCCTTCTGAAGAGTTCTCCAACCCACAATGGCCCATAGCCCTCTCTGAGCTCCCTGACCCAACTGAAGCCTCCAGCCCCTTCCCCAATCCTAGCAGTCTCTTCAGCTTACAGAAATCCACCCTCTCTGTCCGGCATCCCCAGAGGAAACGGCGGGGGGGTCATTCAGAGCCCACCCCAGCCTCTCAGCCCCAGGACTTGACTGTGCAACCAAGTTGCCAGATTTTCCCCCATTATAGCCCTAGCCTGGCATATTCCTGGTCCCCAGAGGCTCACCCATTGATCTTTGGACCTCCAGGCCTGGACAGGAGGCTGCTACCAGAAACTTCAGTCCCCTGTTACTCAAATTCACAGCCAGTGTGGTTGTGTCTGACTCCACGTGGGCCCCTCGGACCACACCCACGTGGGGAGGGACCTTCTGAATGGAGTTCTGACAACCCTGAGGGCAGGCCATGCCCTTACCCACACTGCCAGGTGCTGCCAGCCCAGCCTGGTGAGTTTTCAGGGGAAGCATGTGTGGTCGGGAGAGGAGACTAGAGCTAGACATTGCAAGAAAAATGAAGTCAGCCAATAAGGGGCTGATGGAGGTTGAGAAAGGATACAGAAGAGGTGATATTCAAAACACTGAACTATCAGCACAGCATAGCATGCTGCCTTTGTCAGGTGCCAGATCACAGGGAGGTCACAGGGAAGGTACTAATGTGGCTAAGGCATTAGAAAGGCACCTGGAGTCATTTGGGGCTGCAGTTCAACATAAATATCTAAATATCGTAATAATTGGTACAAATCTACTGATGCTAACGGCGCAATATTATCCCCAAATACAAAGCGAGCCAAGAAGTCTTCCTTGGAGGGAACATGTTCTTGTAAGAGAAATAATTATAGATAACCTTACTGCTAGGCTACATAAGAAGAGCTGTGTGAATGATGAGAAAAAATAGAAAACATAGGAGGTAGCTGGGCATTGTGGCAGGTGCCTATAGTTCCAGCTACTTGGGAGGCTGAGGCAAAAGAATCACTTAAGCCTGAGAGTTTGAGGTTGCTGTGAGCTGTGATGCCATGGCACTCTACCCAGGGCGACATAGTGAGACACTGTCTCAAACAGAAAGAAAGGAGGTTCCCAGCAGCCCTGTTGGTCCTTGGCTTACTCTCCCCTTATGGTGAGAGGACAAGCAGGACATCCCTTCCACACATCTTTATTAATAAGACTGGCCTCATTTTGTTGGAGATTCAGTGTATCCCTGTATTATAATCAATGGTGATAATGTCAGTTCTTAGCTTTAACTTGTTATTTATCTACCCAAATACTCCTCTTCCCCTCTTGGGGCCTTCTACTTCCCACTCTTCCTCATCTTCCATTGTGCGGATAGCACAGCCATAGCTGGGAGAATTCCTTCTACCCCAAAAGTGGACGCAAAGATTCTGAAATACAGGACCTCCCAGTTCAGGAATCTTACAGGCAGAACTTGGGAGAACTGTTTTCATTCATTCATTTCTTCATTAATTTCCTCCCTCCCTTTCTCTGTCCTTTCTTCATTCTCATTGTATGCTTGCTTTGTGGTGGGATCCAGGCTGGCCTCTGAGGACATGGAACTTGCCAACCAGGAACTGAGGTCCATGGAGAGACAGGCATGCAGACAGTTACACTCCAGCAGATGATGCAAGCCTTGTGTATGATGATTCTGTTTGGACCCTGTCATGGATATACTTGCAGGCTACCAGCACCAGACACCCCCCCACACACACTTTTCTCCCAAACTCAGAAGTAGTGTCAGTGCCTCCCATTTCCTTGCTCACATCCAGTTCCAGTCATGGTCAGGCTCTGTTAACTATATTTATTCTGCTAGCTTGCTCATATTCTGGAACTGAAGCCTGGCCAGTCTGTGTGTTGATATGGCCTAAAGCTCATGCAGGAGCCTCCTAGCTCTCCACTTCCCTCTTACAGGCTGCACATCCAGTATCGTGTCCCACAGAGCCGTGCAGCACAACTCCCCTACTTCCCTACCCTCCACACTGCTGCCAGAGTCTTCTGCCTTACAGGAAACTGTCCAAAAATCTTTAAAAGTTCTGTTCTGTCCACAATTAAGGAAAAATCTAACCTGCTGTGGCCGTCAAGGCTCCAGAACCAGCCAGCCTACTTTTTCCACGCATTTTTCCTTCCCAGCCTTATTTTCAGTTTTTTCCCTTCCCTTTCCCTGCCTCATGCTTTAGCCAAACTGGGTAAATACTTCTTGTAGCTCCTGAAGCCCAGAATATCCTCCTGCCTTCCCTATTTCCATAATTTTAATTATTGGCTATTCCTGCAGGAGCAGCTCATTTATTTCCCACTTCTGGGAAGGCTTTCCTGATTGCTGCATTTGGACATGGTCCCTCCCCTTCCTTGCTGCATCTCTCATGACCTCTGTCCTGCCTACTGGCATGACAGCCATTTGCATGCGCACCTTCTCTCCTATGAGGAATCACCCTCCTGCTTATTCCTTTTCTTCTTTTATTTGGCACATGGTAGCAGGCCAAATTCACAATGAATGCTTATTAGATATTTATTGGGTGAATGAATGAATAGTATTACTAGTTGTTCCATGTTTTTCTTTCTCTAGATTTGTTTTTTTGTCCCCTGTGTCCAACTGGGGGCTTTCTCAACTGTCAATCTAGTTACCCTTTCCAGAAACATTACCTGCTCCTCCCTTTCTGTGGTCCCATCTCAGCCACCCTGTCCTGCAGGTGGGCGAAGCAGGAACCTGGCCTGACTCTCAATGACTTCTTTCCTCTCCTCTCTCTATATACAGGCTCAGAGGAGGAGCTCGAGGAGCTGTGTGAACAGGCTGTGTGAGATGTTCAGGTCTAGTTCCAACCAAGAATCTGCTCTGGATGACTCTGGGGCCTACCTGGTACAGAGTCCTGCTCCTGGAAGAAGAAAGGACTTTGGCAAACACCCCTTTTTTCCACCACATTTCCTGGAAGCAATGAAAGAGGAGTGGTGATGGTGGGGGATGGGAGGTGCTGTTTCCTGCTCCCTGTTTCAGACCTTGTCTGCAGAACACATCTATAGTACAACAACTCTGTGTGCAGCCAGGCAACCAGCCTGCGTGCATGTGTGGGCTGGATCCCGTGAAGGCTGAGTGTTTTCAGGGCAGAAAGCTTGATAGAGATAGCTAGGTGTGACAGAGGTGCTGCTCCTTCTCCCAGTCCTTCAATGTCTCCCTTGTCCCAGGCCTCGTGTTCATACCAGCCAACGGGTTCAGCAGAATGCACAACCCCTTATTACCTGTTTCCTCAGCAGAGCTTTGGCCCCTCCACAGTAAAGCTGCTACATCAGGGGCAACTCTGGTTCTATCATTTTCCTTCTTCATCAAAAGGACATCAAAAGGAGCATAGGTGAGCCCTGAGCCTTAAAAAGAGGGATCTCTGAAGCTTTTTCAGGCAGTGCCTGCCCTGGTGCATAATGGAGGATGTTTCTCCTTTCTTGTCCTTAAATGGTTCTTAAATTGTCAGAGCCACTATATTAAGTCAGAGTGGAAGCTCTGGGAAGCCAGGATGTGGAGTTCTAAACCTGAGGTGGGTTCAGCACCTGACGGACCTGGAATGAAACCACTGATCTTCAAATTCTGTGACTCCAGCAGCCAGAGTTCCTCTGGGAGTTGGGAGTAGGGATAAAAAATCGTCCTTGAAGGTCTCCTATCTCAAATTCTCTCCAAAAGGAGAGAATTTCTGCTGGACTTCATCTGGGAAGAGAGAAGATGGAATTAAGGTAGAAAAGGCAGAATTACAGCTGAGCGACAAAAACTTTTTCTCTAGAAGTTTTGTTTCAGAGCAGGGATGGAGAGCAGAAGAAAAGCAAAGTGTGACCCTTGGTTTTGGAGGGTTCAGAAGTCCAACTCCCTCAGTATAAGCCACACAGGCTGGGGACCCACAGGTTGGTGTGTATGCCAGAGTATAGTCTAGGCCTAGCAGCTTATACCAAGTGGGCAAGGGCTGCAGGGCCTCCTGAGGATGACTCTCACCCCAGGGCAGCTGACTATTGCTGGCCCCTCAGGCATTATCTCATTTGGAATGTGAATGTGGGGGCAGAGGGGACACACACAAGATCCCACTTGGGAACCTTCTTCCCTTAGACAGTGGGGAGAATAGCACCTAGGCACCCACATGGGTATTTATATCTGAACCAGACAGAAAGACGCTTGAATCAGGCACTATGTTGAAAAATGTATTTATTTGCTAATATATTTATCCATAAATACAATCCAGTCTCGTGGTTTTGTTCTGTCATGACTGTCACTCAGGGTAACAAATTCATCTCCTACATGAAGAGAAATCATATCTGATATTAGAGGCTAGGCTCTGATTTGTGAAAGGATGGGGTAGTAGGCTTGGCAACAAGAAATGGTTTGTAAGCTCCTAAAAACACTGGCTTAGTGAGATTGAGGAAGGAGCATGACTGGATTCTCATCGTGGGTCAGTCATGTTATTGTACAGTTCACTCTACACTTCAATGTATGACGCTTCAGTGACTTAACTTTGTGACCTTGGGCAAATACTCTGTGCCTCACTTTTTGCATCCATAAAATGAACCTACTTTACAGTTATTGCAGAGTTTACAAGAGATAGCAGAGAAAACACATTCCAAAGTGTAAAGTTATTATTCAGTGATAGAAAACATCTGAACCCCAGTCACAGAGCCCTCAGCATGGAACCAGCAACAAGAAGCAGGCCTGCCTCAAAGAAACTCCGTTTCAATCAGGAGGCTGCAATGCAAGGATAGAACAGCAGGGCCTGAAACGTTTTATATCCCACAGCTCCCATTCAGATAAACACAAATGACCAGGCTCTGCCTACACACCTGAGTATTCAGGACGGATAGCAGGTGCTTTCCTTGGGGCCTTTGCACTCCTCGTACTGCACAACTTCTCTTCTGCTACTCCGGGAAAGGTTTGGTAGGGGTAGTGGTTGTCTGGCACTCGATTGTGAATCCCAAGAGCAAGGCATTTTGGCTTTTAGCTTAGGGTGAAAATGAGAAAAAAACCTGAAGGACACCTAATGTCCTAGAGATGTTCTTCAGTAAAGGAACTGTCTAAATGAGAAGAGCTACACAAAATATAAATTATCAGCGGGAACGCGCACACGTACATAAGAGTGTTCAAAAATAAATTAAATATGCATGTTTTCAGCCGTCGGCCCACGGGTCAGCATTCCTGTGGATGGCAAATGGAAACCCTACAGGGCTCTCGCATAGTAAGAAGGGGGGTGTCCTTGGATTTGTTTTCGGTCTCTGCGACAGAGCCCGGCCACTGCCCCGGTGCTTGTAAAACGGGAGGACAAAAAAGAATCTCGGCTAGCGGAGCAGGCGACTGCGGCTTGGAGCCGGCGGCCTAGATCAAACGGCCCGCGCGGCAGCATTCCGGTTCCGGCCGCGGCCTGCCCGGCGCGCTCGCGCATGCGCCGCCCCGCCCCGCCCCGCCCCCACTGGGACCGCTGACTGGGCCGAGGACCGCCCCCGCCTCGCCCTCACGCCCGCCCAAGTAGCTGCCTGCCGCCCCCACTGCCCGGTGGGAGAGACCATCTCCTCCGGCAGGGGGAGGTGCGGGTCCGGCGCCCTCCCACACCGGAAGAGGAAGTCTTAGGTGCCAGAAGTGGTGGGCATGCTGGGTAATGAGCTGTTTACTTCCGGTAGGGCAGGAAGCTGTAACTCTATTCCTGGTTGTTGTTGGTCCTGTCGGAGAAGATGGCTCTGGAGACTGTGCCCAAGGACTTGCGGCATCTGCGGGCTTGTTTGTTGTGTTCGCTGGTCAAGGTGTCTGTCGGGGACCTGGTGGTAGGGGCGCTGGGGGACCAAGGTGGGGGACCAAGGTGGAACGGGGCCGGTGGGACAATGAAGAGACTGAAAGTAAGGTCCAGGACTCCGGGAAGTGGTAGGGGGAGTGGGAAACCGAAGGAGGCACTTGTTTTTGTCGTAGAAACACGGGCAGGTGTTGTAGCTGAGGATACTGGCGGTATAACGTGCCTCTGAATCCTCAGCTCTCATCGCAGGTCAGGCCCTTTATCAAGTGCGTTGAGTTTATGTTGGAGCCGAAGGACAACACAGTTCTTTTGGGTATACAGATGCTCCTCAACCCACAATGGAGTTATGACCTCTGGGCTGTAAGAGGAGGGTGGAGATCCGCAGCCGAGAGGGTGTCTGACCCTGAAGGGACTAGAGAATAGAGAAAGGAATAGATAAAACAGAATTGGGATCTAGAGAGGAGGGAATGTGAGGATGGAACTTTGGAGCTTTAGGAATAGCAGGTGGGGGACTTGATGAGACGCCAACACAGGGACCTAAGAAGTTGATCAGATCGAAGTATTGAGAAAGCTGCTTTTTCTTTTTCCGTCCACCCCCCACACCAGACCATAGACCAGTTTGAATATGACGGTTGTGACAATTGTGATGCATACTTACAGATGAAGGGTAACCGAGAGATGGTATATGATTGCACCAGCTCTTCCTTTGATGGGTAAGTCCCTTTCAGATTCCATTATTCACTTCTGCATCACTCCACCACAAGATGTAAATGAGGGGCAGACTTTTAAGATTATAGAGCTTGTTGGTCTAAAGATGGTTATTTTGAGACATGTGTCTAGTACAGTAGCTGTTGAGCATTTTAATGTGCCTCGTCCAAATTAGGATATATTTTAAGTGTACTTAAATATATAGGATATATATTTAGGATATATTTAAAGTGTACTATGCACCAGATTTTAAAGATTTAGCATGAGAAAAAATAATGTAAAATATTGTAATTTTGATATGGGATAATGAAATTAATTTTGTATTTTTATCTTTACTCTTTTAAACATGGCTGCTGGAAAATTTAAAATGATGTGTGCTTTTGCCTGCTTGAGGGCAGCACCTATGGCTCAAAGGAGTAGGGCATCTGCCCCATATGACAGAGGTGGCAGGTTCAAACCCAGCCCTGGCCAAAAAACTGCAAAAAAAAAAAAAAAAGCCTGCTTGATCTATCCATTTCTTAGGAGGACGTTTAAACACCTATCAGTCTGTGAATTCTTCCTTCACATGTTCCAAGGCTGTCTTATTAGGTGCCTATGTGTTCATGATTTTTTTTGTTGTTGTTGTTTCAGATTCATTGAGGGTACAAGGAATTAGGATATACTGTTTGCATTTGATGGGTGAAGTCCCTCTAGTAATTGTGTCCTGCCCCCAGGAGGTGTGCCATACACTGTTACCCCCCATTCCTCTGCCTCATCCTCTCTCCCCTCTCCCTCGTTCCCCTGCCCCCCACCTTAAATTGATCTGAGTTTTTCTATTATGACGGTATGTATGAGCTCATCTACTGGTTTCATATTAGAATTGAGTACATTGGATTCTTGCTTTTCCAGTCTTACAATACTTGACTAAAAAGAATGTGTTCCAACTCTATCCAGGTTAATACAAAAGATATAAAGTCTCCATCTTTTTTAGTGGCTAAACAGTAGTGTTTGAGTCTTGATCTACAGTTCTTTTAACCACCATTTAATGTGTGCCCTGTCCCTTGTGATTATTTTCATCATAAATTCTGTTTTATTATTAAAATTCCTACTCTAGCTTTAAAAAAAAAGATGTGTGCTTTTATTGTATTTCTATTGAACACTACTTCACTAGACTGTCAGCTAATTGATGGTAGAGATGCATCACTGCCAAGTGCAGGGTCTTGAAGGTGGTAGATGCTTAATAAATGTTTGTTGAATGTAGGAAGATAATTTTTGAAAATGAAGGGACGGGATGGTTCAGTAATGGTAGATTATTTCTCCAAAGTTGATGCTTTTGGGTATCTCTAAGAGGTCTAGTAAGAAAAATTTTCCTTGGTGAGGTTGTTCAGTGGGAAAAGGGAGAAATGGACAAAACTCAAGCGGCTAGGTCTCATTTCCCTTTAGGAGGCAGAGGATGGTATTCTTTAGAAGTTGAAAAAAGGTGCTGTTTTCTTTTGGCCTATAGGGTTTAAGTGTTTATATACAAATTAGGTTCAAACTCAGTATTTGCTAAAGTTCTTTCAAGGTGGGCCAACATCATTTCTTTCTTTGATTTCCTTTAGGGACGAATAAAGGATTGGGCAGAAAAGATGTTCCATATCAATGGAATCTTTGTGTATGTACGTGTGCACACTAACTCCAGTCCCTTTGTTAGCACAATACCATTCCATGTTAATAAATGAATGAAGGGACTCCACTCCCATTTATGGGTAAAGTAGCATAAGCGATATCAAGAGTTACGCATTGAAATACTTTTCTAGTAAGAGAGATATAGTGTGAAGTTTTGCATATTAGGAATTTTATTTGTTGTGGCAAAATACATGTAGCATTTTTAAATTGTAAATGTACATAACGGCAGACATTTAAATTATGTGTAAGCGTATAGGTCAGTGGCATTTACCCTATCCATCTCCACTATCCATCTCCAGAACTTTTTTCATCTGTATTCAGATTGACTGGACTCCACATTCCTGTAGCAACCACCATTCTGTCTCTGAATTTGACTCGGTTCCTTGTATAAATGGAAACATACAATGTGGAGCATATATTGTGTGTCTGGCTTCTTTCACTTAGTCTAATATCTTCAAAGTTCATCCATTGTAGCATGTGTCAGAATTTCCTTCCTTATTCAATGGACCTGAATAATCATTGTATATACCAGATTTTGTTTACTCATTTATCCATCAGTGGTCACTGGGCTTGTTTCTACCTTTTGGCAATTGCAAATAATGCTGCTGTGAACTTGAATGTAAAAATATCTGTTCAAATCCCTGCTTTCAATTCTTTTGGGTATACAGATGCTCAACACAATCAAGTTATGACCCGATAAATCCAGGTAAAGTAAAAAAAATACACTAATATGTCTCACCACCCACACATCATAGCTTAGCCTAGCGTACCTTAAATGTGTTCAGTGTGGTTCACTGCCACTGCCTAGCATTAATACTATGCATATCATTAGCCTGGGAAATGATTAAATTCAATGATTAATTCAAAAACAGTTTCTACTGAATATATTTTATTTTTGTACTATTATAAAATCGAAAAATCATTAGGTCAAGGAATATCTGTATATCCAGAAGTAGAATTGCTAGATCATATAATATTTCAATGTTTAATAGTTTTTTCCTTATCAAGAGCAAGCTGGAGTATCAGTATGTAATTTTTTGAGGAACTATCATACTGTCTTCCACAGAGGCTGTACTATTTTTCATTCCTCAACAACCATCCTAATGGGTGTGAATTTGTATCTCATTGTAGTTTTGATTTGCATTTTCCTAATGATTAGTGATTATGAGCAACTCGGGCTTATGGGCTAATTGTGTATATTTGGAGAAATGTCTATTCAAGCTCCTTGCCCATTTTTGAATATAGTTGGTTGGCTTTTTATTGCTGGGTTGTAAGAATTATTTATATACTCTAGTACATATTGGGTCTTAATGAGTGGGCAAATAAAAAGCTAAAGATCAGAGGAGGGCTAGATGACCTGAACCAGAAGTGGAGGAGGTAGCACTTTCTTAAGGAAAAAAGTATGGAATTTTAAAGGAAGTGGCGGTTAAGAGAGTGAGTTAGAACATTCCACCAGCTTGAGCAAAGTGAGACCTTGTCTCTACTAAAAGTAGAAAAACTAGCTGAGTGTTGTGGCAGGCTCCTGTAGCCCCACCTACTTGGGAGGCTGAGGCAAGAGAATCACTTGAGCCTAGGAGTTTGAGCTTGCTGTGAGCTATAACACCACAGCATTCTACCTAGAGTGACAGAGAAAGACTCTGTCTTAAAAAAAAAAAAAAAGAAAGAAAAAGAAAAGAACATTCCAAAGGCAAGGGGTAGGAAAAAACAGTATGCTTAGAGAGCAGTGGGAATTCTGGTAAATCATGGGGTAAATCTTAACATTGAGTAGTAAGGACTCTAAGGCTAGAAAGATAGACTGTCAAGAGAAGAGTGTAACTTATAGCCAGAATATTAGCCTGTGTACCTGCCTATCCCACACCAGTCTTCAGGGCCATGGGGCTATTGTTATCCTACTTAATGGTGAGCAGTGGTCATCACTGGAGATACAGTCAGTTGCTCTTAAAGCATGGTTGAGAATGTAGGGTTCAGATGGTATGGGAGTCTCCCCAAATAAGAATCCAAGATTGTTGCCAAGAGAAGAGGGGATGGGTATGGAGGAGACAGTCATTATCAGTGCTCAAAATAGACTTGACACGATAGGTCAAGTCAAATCAATGAGCATTTGATTGAATGCATAGGTGACAGACATGACCCTGATGGTTAGCCCTTGAATATCCTGTTACCAGTCCTCTGGAATCAGAGCTACCTGGGAAGGACTATTAGGATAATAAGGCAAGCTAATGCTTATTTAGTGCCTACTCTGTGCTGGTTTCTGCACTAGGTATTTTTCATGTATATTTCAATGTTTGAATCTCATCTTACTGATGAAATTCTGAGAGAGGTCCCCATCTGTGCTTCAGGCTGCACAGCTCATAAGGGGAAGAGCTCAGTCTAAGTCATTTCTGGTAGGAGGAGCCATTGTTTTGACACACCCTCCCTTTGCTTAGGCCCCATACCCCTAGTGGTTGCATTAGTTGTAGTCAGTAGTATTGGCCTGCTAGTGTTAAAGCTGTCCATTTCCTAAGGAATCTGTAGGCTAAGGTGGTTTTTGAGCCTAGTGAAATAATTTTGGGGAGTTGGTGACTAACCTGTGAGTGTCATGACAGGGGCTTAAGGAAAGAAGGGCTTTTGTCTGACTTTGTCTGACTTTGACTTTGAGTCAGTCCCTTCTTGGCATTAGAATTCAGTTTTCCCTGCCTTCAAGTAGAGACTCAATACTTGGCTTTTTTTCTAGGTTTCTTCTGAACTATTGTGCTGGCTGAGCATTTTCCTTGGTCTCCTTCGTCTCTAGCAGGGGAGGCTCAGACTGACTTTCCATTTCTTTTCTTTCCTTAGAATCATTGCAATGATGAGTCCAGAGGACAGCTGGGTTTCCAAGTGGCAGCGAGTCAGTAAGTGTTTCCCTTTTACCTTATCGTGACCTGGCTGTAGTGTTGTTATTGTCCCTCAGATCCATGGGAGAGTCTCAATTTAGTAGGGTTAGTGGTCTCACCATGGTAAAGATGGGGTTGTAGGAAGGACAAAGAGGCAGTGTCCTGTGTTCTTGTCATTTGACTCTTGTAGCCTAAAGAAGTGATGGCAGCTCTTCTTCCATTTCTAGCTTAAGTCTCCATGTGATTGTTAACTCACTCCCACTGCAATCTCTTTTCTTCTCTCTCAGGTAACTTTAAGCCAGGTGTGTATGCGGTGTCAGTCACTGGTCGCCTGCCCCAAGGTAATAATAATAATAACAGCCAGTGTTCATTTACTGTACCGGTCTCTGTGGAAGTCCTTTATCTGAATTAATTCCAGTCCTCACAACTCTGTGAGATTCTGCATTTTATAGGTAGGGGAACAGTGGCATAGAGAGGTTAAATAATTTGCATAAGGTCACCCAGCTAATAAGTGAGGAGCTGGGAATTGAACCCATGTATTCTAGATGTAGAACCTTTGCTCTTTTTGATTTTGTTTTATTTTTATTATTTTAGAGATAGGGTCTTGCTACCTTTCCAGGCTGGACTCAAACTCCTGGGCTCAGCTGATCCTCTCACCTCAGCCTTCTGAGTAGCTGGGACTATAGCACCACTGCACTCAACTTGGAACCTTTGCTTTTGATGACTACATATGTCCCCCTTTTCCTCGTCATTCTTACCATGTCATTGTTACCTAAACATTTGCCTGGGTCTTCAGTGGTAACAAGCCAACCAAGCAGGACTGTTGATGAGCAGTCTAGGATCTCTGGTTTGCTTGTAGCCACCTTCAAGGTGGCAGCTGATGAACTTATCTTACCCTTCTAAATCTTCCCTTATGGAGCTGTTTCTTTTCCTACTACAGGAATCGTGCGGGAGCTGAAAAGTCGAGGAGTGGCCTACAAATCCAGAGACACAGCTATAAAGACCTAGCAAGATGCAGGGCTGCCAGCATCTTTGCTCTCCGCTTCCTGCCTCTGCTTATTTTTGCCATGGAACTAAATGGGCAGAACTTGAAATACTCCCCATCCTCCAACTCTGAGACTTAGCAGTCTGTTGAGAGAGCAGCACATCATGTCCCTGAGCTGTTTTATCTTTGGACTACTGATAGAGGTGGGAGGTATTTGGGTTGGTGGATTAACAAGAGAGTGAATTGAGGGAAAAGTAGGATGCTGGTTTTCCTACTCACAGCCCAGGGCTATACCCTTGCCCACCAGTAGAACTGTGGGTCAAATGCCAATAAATGTGAAGCTCTAGAACATTATCAAGGCCATACACATGCTTTGCCTCCCTCTCCCTTGCTCTTAACTAGGCACAATAAGAGCTTACTTGCCCTGTAGGCACCTTCTCAGAGCAGCAGAGGCCCTTCTGCCCACTCTTTCCTGTCCCTGAGCCTGCATGGTTGCAGCCTTTCCTAATGTGCTTTCTTGGTTCATAGGAAAGTTGGCTTTCCTCAAGCTGGGTAACCCCATCAGCCACTATCTAGTGGTTGTGTCCTTCTCCCTTCTAAACTTGGCACAACTGTGTCCCTTGAAGAAATCTTGAGGCTTCTTACTGCCTTTTGCCTCTTACCCATGTTTATTATTTCTTTTTTTCCTTCTTTGTTTTCTTTTTACTGTTCTTTGTATGCTTTGGGCTACTTATATTTCACATTCTTCTAACTAGAGACCTTAGGCCTTAGGTGGCTGCTGGGCCTTGGCCTGCCTTGTGTGTGTCTTCACAGGAGGTGGGTCCTTCCTTTCCTCTTGTGGCCTAGTAGGGAGCTTTGGGTAGTGTCACATAATTGGCCAAGGGGAGTTTATTTGTTTTAGAATAAAAAAATTTTCAGTCATAAATTCTCATTTATGAGGATCCTGTTAGTATGCGCATTTTGATTTCCCTAAGTTTCTTAAAATGGAAATGATCACACCCTGCCTGTTTACCTAAAGGTTCTTATGATTATAGAAATGAAGCAGTATGACAGTTTTATAACGTAAGTCTTAGAAAAAGTAAAATTTATATGCTTCCTTTTATTAGTCATTTTTCAACATATATAATTGCACAATCAGCCAGAATAGTGGAGGGAAATCCCCAGGACCACAACTGCAGGCTGCTCTGACTCGGGTGTCTATACTAGGACTTTGTGTCTCTTAGCCACCTGGTGTTGCTATTGAGTCAGTTTCCCTTGTTACCTGTGGCCTGGAGTGTGTGGGAAAGAGGAGAGATGCTGACTTGACTTTCCGGTGTTTGTCTACCCCCTTTCTTGTCCTCTGTTAGGCCCATAGAAAGGCGCCTAGGACTGGCCAAGCTGCTCATGTCCACTTAGGGGTCCTCAAACCAGAACCTTTCTCTGGTGCTTTCAAGCTCTGAGGGAATGGTCTGATAACCCCAATTCCAAACTGAGGTTTTCAAGGATTTCCCCATCCCTACAAACTGAAAGAGCTCCATGAGTGGTATTTCTGTTCAACTTCAATCTGAAAGTAACCCTCCCAGGCTAGAACTTACATTCGGGGGGGGGGGGGGGGGCGATAAAAAGGGTTCAGGAAGAATGCCCAGGCTTGGCAGCCAAAACCCAACTTTCACGGGCTTTCTCACAAAGTCCATG
>CAUYPK010035443.1:0-37639 GCA_963574355.1 Loris lydekkerianus | reverse complement strand
ATCCTTGAAAACTTGATTTTCTTAGAGGCTCTGTCTCCCTGGATTCTTTTTTTTTTTTTTTTTTTTAAGAGACAGAGTCTTACTTTGTCACCCTTGGTAGAGTGCTATGGCGTCACAGCTCACAGCAACCTCCAGCTCTTGAGCTTAGGGGATGCTCTTGCCTCAGCCTCCCAAGTAGCAGGGACTACAGGCACCTGCCACAATACCCGACTATTTTTTGTTGTTGTTGCAGTTTGGCCAGGGCTGGGTGTGAACCTGCTACCCTCGTATATGGGGCCGGCCCTCTATTCACTGAGCCACAGGGCCACCCTGCAAGTGTTTTCTTCAGTTCTATGAGCCATCTTAGCAAATTAATCAAACCCAAGGGGGGAGTCATGGGAACCCTCAATATGTAGCAGATTGGTCAGAAGTGCAGGTCACAGGCCTGGGACTTGGCGACTGGCGTGTAAAAGGGAAGGCAGTCTTGTGGGACTGAACCCTTCCTTAACTGTGACATTTGACATCTCCAGGTAAACAGTGTCAGAATGGATTTAAATTACAGGACACCCAATTAGTGTCTCCTGGGGAACTGATTGCTGGGGAGGAGAAAGCCTCCCCTCACACATATTTCGGTGACCAGAGATAAAGTGTTGTGTGTGGTGCTGAGTGACTGCATAAGAAAAGAAAAAGTATTTCCTGGAAACCCTGGAAACCTTGCAGCAGGGTCTGAAGTGAGGGAAGTATTATGGAGGGCTGTGCTCTTAACCTGTGAGGTTGGCTGAAATTCCAGGTAGTCAGAGTCACATTTCATTGCAGCGATCAGGTTAAGAAATAATTATGAAACAACTCCTAAAAGTAAGGCATTATACCTCCAGTAGGAAAATGTCTTTACATAGCTCACAGTTCAGTCAATGGCCATTAAAGGACTTGCGGGCAATTAGGGTATTCAATTAACTAAACATTTAACTAAGTATGACTTCATCTACAGAAGAATACCAATGTAATAGGACTTCTTTGTCTGCCTTTTTTCACCTTGATTCCTAAATATTTAAAGTAGTATAGGAAGACACTAGATGTGTCTAACATACCCAAATAAATGCTTTCATTCTATCCTTCATTAATTAGATACATACATACTAGCCACTTATTTTGTGCCCACCACCAGGCAACAGAGAGTGAAAAGAACACCACACTTGGCCTCAGAAGTTTGCTGAAGCTCTTTTTCTAGCCCTGTAGCCTTCAACAAATCATTTTTCCTATCTGTAAGATAGGGCTTGGACTCAATGACATTACTGGGGTTACAGACGTCCTGTCCAACTCTAAATGCTATTGATTCCTTGTGTCAGCCTGCCTTTCCTGGGAGACTGGAGCGTGACTTCTTCCCTGTGTGTTTGCCAACTGTCTTGTGAGTCTTCCCTCAGCTCCTTCTCAACCCCCCTCCTCGTTCCATAAATCTGCATACCAAAGGACCAGACAGCTGTAGCTCTCAACAGCTTGGGTTTTCATCACTGCCTGTGTCATCCTGCTTGCTGAAGCTGCTTTTTAAAGGGGCCAAGCCTCCTTTAAACAATTCTAAATATTTTTGAAGATACAAACCAGAACATAATAAGCTTACAAGTAGATAAAGCAGTAGAGTTTTTTCACAGGTGGTTAAACTCATGAGAGGACTTCTCTGTGGGAGCTCTTCTGTGATGTGGGCTGATTGTGGAGGGGATCAGAGCAGCACTGGAGAAGCCCAGATAATGTAAAACAGGGAGAGAAGATCCAGGGAGTGGGAGCAGGAGGAAAGGGAGCAAGAGAAGGAAAAAAAACCTTTCTTCAGAGAGGATATCCTGCATCCCATACACTCCACCAGGTTCGCTATCCATGTCAATGGACATGTACCCATCAAGCCAGAATCAAGTCATAGAGGTTATAAAGAACAAGGCTAGAAACAGAAAGAGTGCCATTGTGAAAGGGCGCCATTGTGAAAGGGCGCCATTTTTGGACAGCAAAGACTACTCAGGATCTTGCTAAATAAGTGGAAGATAGAGAAATAAACATTCCCACACTCACACCCTGTGCTATGGTCTGAATGTGTCTCCCAAAATTCACCTGTCAGAAATTTAACCCCCAGTGCAACAGTGTTGGGGGCTGGGGCCTAATGAGAAGCATTCAGGCCACAAGGGTTCTGCCCTCATGAATGGATTAGTGCCACTGTGAAAAGGGCCTGTGGGAATGGGGTCTCTCTCTTCTGCTCTTCTGCCTTGTGAGGACACAGTGCTCATCTCTCTCTCCCTCTTCTTCCGTGCATCATGTGAGGACCCAGAAAGAAGGTGACACCAGATCTTGACCTTGGACTCCCCAGCCTCCAGAACTATGAGAAATAAATTTCTTCTCTTTATTAATTACTGAGTCTCAGGTATTCTATTATAGCAGCATAAAACTAAGAAACCTGCCCTAAGCCCTGCTATAACTCTTTTCCTGCAAATCTGAATCCCACATCTCATCTTATATCATTCCATGATTTAAGAGATGAAGAATTGTACTGCAGAAGTTCAGGTAAACACATGCACACCGGTGTTTTGACAAAATACCAACAGAATAGAAACAGTTAACAAAATTGAGCAGTATAGTAAGTGAATACAAGATTTACATTTCAAAAGTTTAAATCTCTGGATCCAAAAATTGGCATAACCTTGAGAAACCAATGCCAGCAACCCATCATGCAACTTTTATACCTCTGACCCATGAAATCAAAATACCTCCAAACACCAGCACTTAGACCACTGATCCCAATATCTGGCCTCTTTTTGATATCTAATTTTTACTTTTTAATCCTTTGGATTTCATCTTGTTATCCTCACGGACCTGTTTTCTGAGAGAGCAGGATTTTGGCTGGAGAACTGGTGCCCTTGGATAAGAAAAGGAAAAGCACAGCAGTTAGAGCTTTTAAGAGTGATGAAATTCAGACTTTGTTCCCAGGAAAATGAAAAATGTAGTCGGTATTCTGTAAGCCTCACTTGTATGACAACAGATACCCAAGTATTTAGATTCATGAAGGTTACAGCCTGCATGTTTTCTCGTTGATGGACATTCTTGGCTTAGGACTCATGGGATAGTAGGGAAAGTGTAATCTTTGGGATCTAGAGGGATGGGTTTTAGTCCCATCTCCTCCACTTACAAACTGTGCAGCCTCAGGCAAATTAATGGACTCATAGGGGCCACGGCTGTCTTTATCCCTCATTAAAAAGGAGGAGAAAAGAAGGAAGAAGAGAAAGAAAGGGAAGGAAAGCATGAAACAGGGGAGCAAGCGAGGGAGAAAAGTAGATAGGAAGTAATAATTCTTATCTCGTAGGGTTGTGGTGAGAGTAAAAGAATATGTATGAAAACCATGTATACAACGCAACACCATGTTATATAAACACAGTATTCCTTGTAGAAAATAAAATCCTCTGAATAGTACAAAAAAATCCTAGAAACAAGCTGTGTCTGTTCCAATATTTAATAAAATGTCACTCTGAGATAAGCTACAGAATCTCCATCCTAGGACAACTGCAATTTGCTCTTGCTGAGTGGCAGCATAGGTCTGGATTTTCTGGGCATTCGGCTCAACCATCCTCCTCCCCCAAGAATGTGTCTTTTCTCATTAGCACTTTTTGCAGATTAGAGACTTCTAAGATTGACTTTCCACTGGATACATGCTGCTCCTTGCAGCCTGAAGTCCTGCCCAGGTTAGAACAGAAGCCTTCAGGCTACAGGGTAAGGACAGTCCTATCGACAACAGCCCCTGACTTGGAATGGTATGTGGTGGGGGATTGTCTGGCTGCACTTCCAAGCTGTTAGTTCCGGTTTGGTGTTCAGTAAGGAGAATATGAATCAGAACATGGAGCCTTGCAATAAAGAGGAACTAATGGAGGTAATTAGGAAAGAACACCTGTCGGTGAAATGGCACCTCCACGGGGCTGGAGCCAGCCATGCTCCCGATTGTTATTGACAACAATGGAGAGCCTCTGGACTGGGAATGGGAGCAATGACGGAGGGCAATAAAATTCGCAAATGAGTTTTCACATTGTCTAATAAAATTCTATGACTTTGTCAATCTGTGTTGACACAGACCTACGCAGGACTAGATGATAAAATGTTGTAATGGGAAGCTAATTGTTTCCCTGGGTTTACATGTTTGTCTTTTATTTCTATGGTTCTAGATGCAGATTCTGACTATTATAAGCAACTCTTAGGACACTAGTCAATTCTGAGTCCCTCGCCAAATATTCCTGAGTCAAATATCTATCCCCCTATCCAAAAAGAAAACATTTAGAGTCAAATAGGGCTACAAAGGGGATAGAAAAATGAAAGGGCCAACAAAAAGATCTGAACTTAGGGGTATATGGAATCAGGACCACCTCAACTGTGGCCCAGAATTTTACATTTTAAGTAATTATAAATAAAGATGGATACAGTCACACGAAATCTAGTTTAGAGATTACTTTCTATCTGTTCTGAAGATGCCATTTTGAAAGAGTTTAAGGAATAATGTTGATGTTCTTAAATTAACCTCGGAAGGTATCATTTTAAAAGTGTAATTTAAGTCACAAATAATTCTGAAAGGTATAACCCGGGAAAGGGAATGGAAAATGAAAGTGAGAATTCACCAAAAAAAAAAAAAGGCTAAGGTTTGTTGTAGATATAACTCAAATGATTTTATATGCCCAGCGCAAAACATCCTGAACAAACCGATAATTGTGGAGGGAAGAAAAGAAAGGTGAGAGATAGGAAAGTAGGTCATATAAACACATCAGCTCTATGTGGTCACGACGCG
Source organism: Loris lydekkerianus (assembly GCA_963574355.1). Classification (NCBI taxonomy): domain Eukaryota; kingdom Metazoa; phylum Chordata; class Mammalia; order Primates; family Lorisidae; genus Loris; species Loris lydekkerianus. The sequence goes on along the minus strand of CAUYPK010035443.1, from coordinate 32,859 downwards.
TTTACTTCCCTACTCCCATTTGCTAGCACAGGTCAGGCAAATAACAAATGTTTAATAAATATTAATAATTCATGAATAAACAAATTCAGCATATCAAATTTTGCCATGTTTGTTCATGTGTATTATTGTTTTTAACACAGATTCAAAAGGTAAAGGATTTACGATTCTCTAAAATGTTTATCCATTGACAATCTCATGAGCACAGATGAATAAATATAGTGTAGTCACCTGGTGTTTTTCTACATGAAAGGCAAGAAGGAGCATTATCTGTTGGCATAATCACCTAGGAATGTCTGTGCTAGGTTTGTATATATTACACTTCACTTGAAATAGTCTTTGCTCCCTTTCTCTGAGATATAGTTAAGGGTTAACTGTGCTTTCTTCTTGCCTGTCTCATAAAGCATTATTGAATTAAAGCTTGGAGCATATTTTGGATTGTTGAAAATAGATTAACATAATAATTATTTTAGAAATAAAAATTGAAAAAGGGAGAGAAAATCAAACTCCAGAACAGGATGGCATCTGAGAATCAGATTTCACAGGGACTTAAATCTCATTAGCATCAGTTTTGAAAGCATTTCAGCCAATGGAACCATAGTTCACAAATAAATATAAATCAAGTGTGGAAGCCAGAATTACTTCCAATCTCATATTCTCCTTTTATGCCAAAACATATTCCAAATCAAAGTATAAATTTATGGGATAGTTAAGTCTTCCTTGACTGCACAGACCCCAAGTTCTTCAGTAAATTAAATATGTTGTAGGACACAAAGATATTTTGTGTAGAATTTTCACAGAAGATTTTTAAAAACATTTGACAATTAAGATAACAAAAAACATATGATAAATTATCTTAAATAAAAATAAATATGATAATACTATACCAAGACAGGAATGCATATGATATAATAATTTGCATTGTGGTTGGAATTGACAAAAGTGAAAATCTGGGAAATTTACACACAGACTCTCATTAAGGGAGGTTAAGTGATGATAGGTTCTTGGAAAGAAAGAACTGGCAGTGGTTCCCAGCCTAGCCCCCTTCCAGATTCTAAAAGATAGTGAATTGCCCACTGATTCTGAAAGGAAAGGTAGGTCTCTTGACTTCAGCCAGGCACTCAGACAAATCCCTCAACCATCCTAAGAGTCTCTTTATGGGTTCCTTTTCCATTTCTGTGGGCAGGCACATGAGCACTAAGATATGCAGAAAGGAAGAAATACACATTTGATTATATTGCCCCGAGAAGGCAATTGTTACAGGGTTGCTTACAGGAATGTTGGAAGAGCATTCAGCTAAGGCTGGGCGTTTCAACCATGGTCAACTTGCACTGACCCAGACCAAGATTGCTCAGGGTACAAATCCAGTAGGATCTGCCTGGTCTCTACTCTCTAGCAGCTCAGCCTTTGAAAATGCAATATTCAGTAGAAGATGAGGTAGCTCTTGGTCACACCAGCTGGAGGGTTCACCTCCTTCCTTCCTCATCCTACCCAGTCAGCAAAGTGGCACACACATGGTTCTCTACCTATAAAAAAGTCACTAGTGCTTTCCATTTTGACTCTAAAACTTCCTATCACCACACTGAAGGGTAAAGTTCGTAAGATTTTGTCTTCTCTGGCATCTCAAAGAGCTCTCACTCAGGGACAAAATGTATCTGTCTATAGTATATTTCTGATCATGTTACTCCTGTAAGTAAAAACATAAGAACACTTGGCCCTCACCTCGGGTCCATACACTTTTATACTTCTGGGTTTTCATGCAGGCTTTATCTTCTGCCCAGAACATCCTCTCAAGCTCCGGACAGCTGAGATGGCCTCTTCCTGATATCTTCATTAGCACACATTTCCTACCCTGCCCAGGTTCCCTAACACCTCGTCATCCTCAGTTTCCACAGCACTTTGAACATATCTCTATTCTGTTAGAATTCAACAAGTTAATGTGTTTACTTAATAGCTCTGTTTACTAACTTGCTATAACCTGGGACAAGTTAACTTTACTTTCTTGTGCTCAAGTTACCTAATCTGTAAAACTGAGAAATGGAAGTTAGTCACAGTTTTTTACTTCAATGCACTGCTCTTTTCCTTGTTTTAGATTTTATTTTGAGAATACAGGGGGAGAAAGACGAGTTTTACCCTTCTCCCTTTACATTCTAGCAGAAGGAAGAAGAAGACAGGCAATGACAATGGGAAGGGCCATGGCCAAAATAAAATAAGGAGGTGTTTGTTTAGATAGTGACCAGGAAGGCTGGGGTGATACTTAGACAGGGTGGAGGGGGAAGGCCTCTGTGAAAAGGAAAAATTTCAGTTGTGAACAGAACCCAGATAGAGAGAGAGGCAGCCTTGGTGTCACCATTTTAAGTAGAGGAATCATCTAAGGCATTGAAGTGGGAATGGTCTGGGTGAGTTCAAGGAGAATGAAGAAGGCAGCAGTAAACTTAGCTGACAGATGCAGCTGGTGCGGAAATACGAGGATGGAGATCTGTGCGGGTATCAGGTCACCCTGGGCCTTGTAGGAGTTTGAATTTTACTGTATTACCACAGACAAACATAGAAGGATTTTAATCAGTTGACGTAATTTGCTTTGTTCTTTAGAAAGATCATTCTATTTGCTGTGTGGAGGGAGGTTTTGTTGGAGGTGGATGGAGCAGAAAAGCCATTTAGGAAGACAGTACGGTACAGGCGAGTATGTGATGGTTTGGGCAGTGGGATAGCAGTGAAAATAAGGAAAGTCAAGATACGTTTTAGAGGTAGAGCCAAAATAAATCACCAGTTTATCAAATGTAGAGAGTGAAGAAATTAATCAAGATTGATTGCTAAGTGTTGGACCTGAGCAACTGGGGGAACACTCAGGTGGACAAAACTCCGAGCTCTCAGCTTCCTTAGGGTTGGGGTACCAGGGAGCTCAGTAGGCAGAAGAATCTGGGAGTTTCACAAATTAGAGAACCAACAGAATGTCAATGGGAAAAGCCATGGAATGAAATGAACTTGTCTAGAAAAAAGAATGAGAGAAAATAAAAGAGCCAAGGAGTAAATATCAGAGCACACAAATATACAAATCCAGGAGAGAGACCGAGCAAGGATGAGACAAGGTGGGGAGGGCGGAGGTAGAACAGAAGAGCAGGCACAGTGCCCTAGAACTGGATGACAACTATTTGAAGGAAGAGTGAATGTCTACTCTGAGGGAGTAAGAGAGGATGAACAGTCTGTGGCAAGAGGTAGCTCATCATTTTGTTGTTGTTGAGAAGCACAATGTCTGGTATTTCTGAGTGTCTAGTTGATATCTATACTCAAAAGTTGAGGTGATTCCAGCTACTTTGACAATGCAATTTTCTCCATCAATTTTCAGCTCCCATGATCCATGTGGGGAGAGGTGGATAGCTGAATTTAACCAGTACGTGAATTTGCTTGGCAAAAAGTCCTAAATTTCTTCTAATCTCTGAACATTTTCCAAATAGGTGAAGAATCTTATTTTAGTTGAATCCATAATTTTCAACTAAAAGTCATAACTTTTAAAGTTCTTCCATTTAAGAGTTATGGTTGCATGAACAAACTTGGCAATGGAGCAATGGAGAGAGGGATCTTTAGCGATCTTGTGTGTTTTTTAAATCACAAATATTGGACTAGGCATATGTATTAATCCAGAACAAATGTCATGGTTTATTCTTCCAATATTTTCCACTTATAGCTTGCCTCCCTTCTTTTTCCAGTTTTGATCCTTGGGAAGTGTAAAAAAATGGATTATGGAGAGCTTGAGGCGCCGCCAGGTCTGTCCAAGAGATATCCAAGTTAAACTTTTCATAAAAATTATTTTTAAAAAGACAAAACCAAGGAATTTTTATACTAATAGGAATTATTTAACTCAGTAAATAATTCAAAGATTAGCTATTCCCCCACACTCTTGACATCTTATAGAACGCAACATTTGTCTTTTTTTTTTTTGTTTCATTTTAGGAAAATCTAAAATTAAAACCTATTTTACATTCTAAAAATAAGTGGTTTAACTCCTGAAAATTTATTCAATCACATTTTAAACTCCAACATACATATTTCTAGACTTGTAAACATATTTGCATTCTTTTAAATTTAAACAGAAATAGATTTGTTAAAACCCAGTTCTCTGAAATGTTCAGGAAAGTATCATCTGGCTTGATTTTTATAAATTACATGTAATGTCTTTAATAAAAGCACTTTGGAATATATGCTATTTTGGGAGAAAAATTAATGATTTTACTCCACTTTGTATGGGGCATTAATTTTTCCAGTGTCCAAGCAGTGGACAAAAATAAGGAATTGTCATTCTCAGTCTGAAGCGGTGTTTAACTCTTGCTAAATACATTTTGTCATAATAAAGAAAACCAACTTGAATTCCAAACATTACAAGTGACAAAACATTTTATAGAGCATTCATTTTGTATGTAGACCGTACCTGAAGTACTCGGCTTTAATCTAGATGAAAAGGCCAAAGTGAAGTCAAAAGTTGTTTACTGTTGCTTCTTCCTTGACGTTTCTTAACAGGACATAACAAGCTGGGAAAAGGGAAGCTTGCACAGACAGACCTCCTTATCTGTGTAGTTAACAAACCCCACCATCCCTCCTCACCCAGGGCCAGAAAAGCCACAGCTCCACATAAATAACAAGGCCTTGCCTTCATATGATGCTTTCTAGTTTACAAAGTGCTTTTCATATTGGGTTTGTTTCTTTTTAATGAGAGGGAGAGTTATATGAAGGATTTCATTCCCTTAGAAGGCAGGATACTTTTGGCAAGATTTTGAATCTTTCCTCTGTGGCCAATTAGTGACAATTCCACTTTTGCAAGACAGCCGTCTCCCTGTCCAATTTGACAAGGCAAAGCAAGAAGACTGGCACTGAAGTCAGTGCCAACAGTAGTTCACAATCTCGCTACCATCAAAATAGGGATTTGGATGCAAAATTCCAGAGCTTGCATAGTCTGCTGTGGCCTCCAAAGAGGCTGAACTGTAACCAGAGTCAGCCTTTGAGAGCAGTCTGTTGGTGGCAGTGTAATTGGTATACCCTTTCTGCAGAGGAAGTCCGGCAACATGTTTACAGTGAAAGCAAAACTGCATGATTGTGCAACCACTTATGTTTATTTCAGTCTTATTCATAGCAGTAAAAAATTGCAGGCCTGTAGCTCAGTGGTTAGGGCGCTGGCCACATACACTGGGGCTGTCGGTTCGAACCCAGCCCCGGCCTGCTAAACAGCAAGGACAACTACAAAAATAGCCAGGCATTGTGGTGGGCACCTCTAGTCCCAGCTACTAGGGAGGCTGAGGCAAGAGAATCACTTAAGCCCCAGAGTTTGAGGTTGCTGTGAGCTGTGACACCAAGGCAGTCTACCAAGGGTGACATACCGAGACTCTGTCTCAAAACAAATAAAAAAATTAGGAGTGATAATATTCATCTATAGGCAGTTAGTTAATTTGGTAAACTTATTAACTTGAAATGGAACATTGTATACCTGATAATAAAAATATAACATTACGCCATGTGGGGATAGGTAGATTCGGCTAAGTAGTAAAGAAACTCATAAGCTCCCATAATGCAAGATTTGGACTTTTTCTCACTGCAAATTAGAAAACCATCGGAGGTTGCTTTTAACATAGGAGTGAAAGGATTTGATTTACATCTTCAGAGGATCCTTTTGGTACTATGTTGAGAAAAAACCATGGCAGGACTGTAGGAGGAAGCAATGGTGATAAGCCAGGGGAGGGCTGGTGATGGTTCGGAGCAGGTGCTAGCAAGAGCGGAGGTGGGGAGAAGTGTTTAAAGTTTATAAATGCTGAGGGTCAAGAAAGCAGGACTTGCTAATACATTGGATATAAGGTGCAAGGGGAAGAGAAGCGGCAGGGAGGACCCTGCACTTCTATTAAAGAGGTGTGTTTATGTAGGAGGAGAGCAAAGTGAGAACAAATGCACCCCCCAAAATAACAGGGCTGTTGCTGAGTAATTGGATAACAGAAGATCTTTATTTTCATCTTTCAACTTTTGTCTGGGATTATGCAAGGAGCATGTGTTACTTCAATAATTTCAAAGCTATTGAAAAAAATAAATAAATAAACTAATGTCAGTGCAAATGAGAAACAGCTTTCCCCGCTCTGTACTTTTTTGGTCAGCCACCTCTCAGCGCGTGAAAACCCCGCCTGACAGAAGAACAAGCAACAGCTCTGGAATGAGCAGAATCCCTGCCCCCCAGCCTGCCTGGGGTCAGGATTCAGAGCGTGATGCCCTCTCTCTCTGGGTCTTTTCTGACTGAAGGAAGGAATTCACTAGGGCCTCCCACATCGTGAACCTGAAGATTAACACCACAGAGTCAGCACACCTGCCAACCAAACCACAGAAGTAAACCTCCATCTGTGTAGTGAAATGACTAATTCTTATTCCCATTAACCCTCTTAGTTAGTGTATTCGAGTCTTTCTCCGTTTCAAAATTTTTTATTTTCTGCTTATACTTTCATAAGCCTATAAGCGTACATACACTTTGGGAGAGGGGGTAGACCGCTTCAAATCTTTTTTTTTTTTTTAACACGTGGGGTAAATTAAATACATACTTCAATACTTGGATGTTTTTTCCTTCCCCTCCCCCTCCTTTGATTCTAGTCTTATCTGTTTGATTTATACCGTACTCACAATCATGCTATTCATTCTTCTAACTGCTCCGCTCCTTACTGTGCCACTGGCACAAATCATGAGGAAAAGAAGGCAGCTGAGAAAAATATGCACAAATCTCTATGCTGTACCTGAGCTGTTGGGAGAAAAAGTCCAAACAAGTCTAATACGTCAACCAATGATTTTCAACTGATGTGCCTTGGCACTCTGGTGAGCTGTGAGAGGCGCTTAGGTGGGCTGTGAAAACTTCCATATATCATTAATTCAATTATTTTTGAAAGAACTTCAAACCACAGTATCTCTATTCTTTTTTTTACTCTTTTTTTTTCTTGATCAAGATAATTTAACTTCCATATATCATTAATTCAATTATTTTTGGAAGTACTTCAAACCACAGTATGTCTATTCTTTTTTTTACTCTTTTTTTTTTTTCTTGATCAAGATAATTTAAGCATGCCATGGAAGTTTAACTATAGGTTCAAATGAGATAAAAAAAAAAAAAAATTTAAAAAACACTGACATACATAATACCTGGTCCAAGGAGCTATGAATGAATATGGGCGGACTTGTCCTCAGTAGGCACACACCACAGCCAGAAAGGGGCATTTCTGTACCCTCCATTCAGCAGTTAAAAGGGATAAGACCTGATTATAAGCCAAAAGTTGTGAACCAGTACGCTGGCTGAAGGATAAACAAAATTGTTTTCATAGCAGAGGTAAGTCTTCCAGCATCATATAGAAAGACTTCGAATGCCTCACATACAACCAGATTCCTCCGATTTCATCAACCCTCCCTCTCTAATGCAGCTACACTGTTCTCTTTTTGTCCTTCAACCCACAGGGAGAAGCACACCTTGAACCCAATGGATCAGGGATAATTCCAAGCTGTGCTTCTCCCTGGGATACTTAGGATGAGGACTTTTGCCTTTCTAGCTCATCTCATGGCAAATATTCCAACACTTGGAAGTTGGGCTCGCAGTCTGTGCATGTACCAAGCATGTGGCTTTCTGCATATGTCTGCACATCATTTTTCAGGAAACTCTATTTCACACTACACCAGCTTGATGAGTAGCTGTTGTTCACACCCACTGAGAACTAACTTCATGTGAGAATAATACCTTTACAACTTTGAAATGTCCTCAGACAGACTTCTCATCTCCAGGCCATCAACCTGCTGTGAACTCTCATCCTGACTTTTTCACACTTACAGATAACAGTCGTGCAACATACTGCCAAACAATATGAAGGTTGGTGGAGACGTGGAGGAGCGCAAAATTGAACTAGAGCCTGAACATCTCTCTAGCTCAGTATAACTTTTAATAATAAAAAAAAATCCACTGTCCATGCAAGTATATTCATATGTGGTGTCTATTTAAAACCTCTGCTCTGCGTCTTCTCTGAAGTATGTCCAGATATCTGATCCTCATAAACATTCTTTTTGTTGAAGAATAATGTATGGATTCTGCATCTGAAGGGCCTATCCTCAAGACACGTCGTACTAAATCTTCTTTAAATATTACTGATCAAAAATTGTACTCTTTAAGCCACAATTATTGTAACACTGATGCAAATAAGGGCTGTCAGTGTGGATGTGTTTTTTTTTGTTTCTTTTTTAATTCCAGTTACTTTTTGTTGCAGTTGTCATTGTTGTTTAACTGACCCCGACTGGGTTCGAACCTGCCACCCTCAGTGTATGCAGCTGGTGCTGTAACCACTGTGCTACAGGCATTGAGCCAGTGTGGGTGTGGTTTCAATAAACTGAATTTGCTCTTTAAGAATTATCCAGAAATAATTTCATCAGTCTTATTTGTTGAAAATCCAGCAAAAGTTAGGCATTCAGTAAATTGTAGGAATAAAATAAAACAATGAACTCTTTCATTCAAAAATAATTGTAAAGCCTCTGAGATAAGCCACCCTGTGTCAGATGCTGCAAAGAAAGGTGAGTCTGATGTGGACCTGGGCCTAAAGGACACTCCCTGCAGCTCAGCTGAATCTCTGACGTGTTAAGTACACTTTCTCTAATTCAGCTGGCTTATTTCTCAGCAAGTTCTGAAATACACACATCAAACTTCTCTTGTTAATTTCTCACTAACTAGAGAGTTCAAATGAGTGGAAACCAACTCACTTTTAGTACTTAATTCTTCCAGTTAAAATCCAACTAGCTCAACAATTGGAACTTGGTTCAACCCCTCAGGCACTGTGGAGTGAAATCCATAGATCACACCAGGTGAGGTACATGGGTGCAAAGAAAAGGCACTTACCAGTAAGAGAGAGGACCATACGTCAAGGACAATCTGCCAACCAGGGCAGAAAAGCAGATATTGCATGTTACCTGGAATTCTGAGTAAGAAGAGTCACAATAAAAAAGTACAAGATATGGAAACTTATTATGGAAGTTCAAGGACGGAGCAGGGTGAGGAGGAATTCATTGAGAAGTTCTTTTCCTCCTCTCCAGGCTCATTTGGAAGGCCTGAGGGAGTAGCAACCCAGGACACTCGCTTAAATATCACTGGGTCTAGATGCTAAAAATTTCCATAAGTTTCCTTTAATTTGCCTCTCTGCTGAAAATCTGATAAAGTCCTGAGTAGTTTTATTCTGTTTACTAAGAGTTATCATGAATACATATCCTTACTTCCAAAATGTATAAGATCATTATTATTATTATTCTCTCTTTTTTTGAGATAGAGTTCCACTTTGTTGCCCAGGCTAAAGTGCTTCATCACAGCTCACAGCAACCTCAACTCCTGAGTTCAAGTGATCTTGCCTCAGCCTCCTGAGTAGCTGGGACTACACGTACCTGTCACAATGCCTGGCCAATTTTTCTATTTTTTAGTAGAGACAGGAGAGGAAGGGGCCTCACTCTTGTTCAGACTGGTCTTGAACTCCTGAGATCAAGCAATCTTCCAACCTTGGCCTCCTAGAGTGCTAGGATTATAGGCACGAGCCATTGTACCTGGCCTATAAGATTTTTTTAATGTAAATTAGTTTGGACCTGAAACCAAAAGAATTGTCTGTATACACATAAATAAAATAATATATCCTTTATATGTACATATTGTATAATATGTATCTTTATATGTACATATAAAACATAAATAATAAGTATATGTATATAGCAGGTCCTTAAATAACATTGTTCATTTATCATTTTGTTATAACATTGATGAGAAAAACAAAAATCACTTCCCAGACAGGGCCTCCCTCTGCCTGAGTGTGGTTTGTACATCCTCCCCATTTCTATTTGGGTTTTCTTCCACACCAAAAAGACATGCACATGAGGTCCATTGGCGTATCTGAGTGGCCCCAGTGTGAGGGAGTGTGGGAGTGCGAGTGACCATATCCCGCAATGGATTGCCTTATTCATGCTCCACGTTCACCTTGCGCCCTTAAACGCAGGGGTATGCTCTGGCTACCTGTCAACCTGAACTGAAATACTTGGATATATAATTATCTTACTTATTTTTATTAACCTCTCTTAAATGTATACATGGTTCATCTTTATTTCAATGTTTAATATTAGAAGTGTTTTGAGTCTTTATTTAGAAGTGTAGTGATTTTTTTGCCATCAGAAATATGCTGTAAGAACATAACTCTTGCTTATATCAACTACTAGTCTAGGGAAAACTTGGTTTTGTGCTATACATCGTTTCACTTCAAGCTGCAGTTCCCAAGAAACTATCAACAATGTTGTGAACTTACTGTACATTTATGTTAATATATATGAATACTCCTTATATGATATATATATATGCACAGATAATTGGAATATTCTTGAAGATAGATTTGCTTGTATTAGCTAGCAAAATTTTGAAAGATTATTAACACCAAATATTAATAAAAATAGTTTCACTTTTAATTTAGAATTTATACAGAAAGTTCAAAACTGACATAAGGAAAAGCGTGAGCCCTGGGAAATTGGTGGTCAACCAATGAATACAATATGCCTCAAAGCAGAACCACTCCAAGACACAGTTGACTTTCAGCAAATTATTTTCTTCAAATTTCTCAAAAAAGAATGGCAAACTTTTTTTCCAGCTTAGCTTGGGAAGACATTTTGAAGGACTTTATGATACAAAAGCAAACACGTATTAGAAAACTACAGTCACCATCATTTATGAACTTGAAAAACCCATTTAAGATGAAAGGAATCAAATTTCCCATTTTATTTATTTTATAAAGTAAATTTATTAAACCAAGAAAAATAACAATTACTAAGTCCAGTAAAGAGTATGTAAGTAGAAAAATTTCCCATTAAAAGGGAAAATAATTGACTTTCATGACAGTAAAAACTTTAAGATATTCCATGAGTAATCATAATTGAACTTAGAATGTCTAAAATCCTTGCAAAAAATCAACATGGGAACTGTTTTAACTGTGAAATATTTTCAAAAGGACTCTGAATACCAGGATGGAAAACAATCGCAAAACCACGATGAGGTTTAACTGGTGTTTTTTTGCAGCAGGACTAGCCTTTCACACAGCCAGCTAGTCGGGACATGGCAGTCGCATAATACATACATGTACGTATCATCTGGCTAATAAACTCTGTGACAAGTTCATCACAACTTGGGTCTCTAATGAAATAACAAAATATAAATACAAACCTTCCTATTCAACATAGCAGGAGGCATGGAGTATTTCAGGAAGCAAGTGATTCTACTAAACAGAATCTCTCCAAGCACTTACCCATTGACCCCCCCCCCCCCCAAACATGAAGAACACAGTTATCAGATGAGGTCTCTTAAAATCATCATTTCACCCAATGAGCTCTTCCATGTTGGTGTGAACATCAGCTTCTCTCAAAGGAGACGTAAAGAAGGCTCTCCAGGTGAGGATCTCAGTGGGCAGGCAGAATGGGGGGGGGGAGCGGGGGGAGGCAGGCGTTTTGGATCCCTGATGTTGATCTACAAATGTTGGTCATGACAAAGCTTGTCTCTCAGAGCAGGAAGGAATCACCACCACGTTTTAAAATTTACATCCGTGATGACATCACTGCGATTTGACAGATATTTTCTGGGTTTAGCATGTGTTTTCTGGTCTGTACCCTGTCCCCTCAGGTAGATGTAAGCTCAGGTAGATGCAACCTCCCTGAAGGCAGGCTGATCATCTGAAGAGCTCATCTTCTATATTTCCAGTGCCATGTACATCCCAGCTTTCCAAGTCATGAAAGGAATTTAGAGCTGGAAAGGGGCCAGGAAATTAATCTACACCCTGATTTTACAAGTAGAAAATACTTTCTCAATACCAAATAGTAAACCCCTGATTGTAGTTGGCAGTTCTCCGCAGGTCTGACGACGCCCATCAAAGGCAGAGGTCCAGCCCGTTGCCTGGCACAATGACCGGCAAGAGAAGGTTCTCAACAATACCTATTGGCTAAAATGTTTGAATTATTTTGCAAAATTATTTAAAACAAAATTTGTGGTCAATTTTTATTAATGGCAATCTGGTATCTTTTGTGACACCCTGGGTGGAAATGGAAGCCATTCTTCTAAACAAAAAAAATCACAAGAATGGAGAATCAAACACTTGTACTCAGTACTAAATTGGAATTAATCAATTAATACAAAAACAAAATATGTAAAAACCACATGTACCTCTAAAATTCTGAAATTAAAAATAATAAAGATAAAATATTTAAAATGTTTAACTATATCACAAAAAGAAAGCTAAATATAATACATATGAAAAGGAAGGCACTAATAATTTGGAAAAGGAGAGATTTTCTCCCTCCACAATCTGTCGTTCTTCTCGGCTTGCCTTTCCTTTTGTTCTGATTGATTATAAAACCTGCTCCTATCTGTAGGGGCATAAATTAACAGAATTACTGTGTTAAACATTACTCCTGGTAAATGGTCCTTGTATCTGTAGGGTTTTTCTCCTTATCTGTTCTCATGAATGATTTCAATAATTCTCATATTTTCCATAATTAATTCATTAATTCACCCATCAAAGACATAATTCCAGCTAACACTGAGCACCTTCTATAGCGTGTCACTACCAGAGTTCCAAACAGTTACCGAATGGCAACTTGAGTTTTAGAAATGTCCGGTCTATTAATCAGAACTAAGCTGAAAAAATAAATTGGCATTGTCAAATGATGTGGTCAAATGATAGGAATGAATTTTGTCCCTCTCTCTTTACCTTGAATTGAGGGTCCCTCCCTCACCCCTTAAGGATGACAATGACCTGAGACTGCAGATCCAAACGATTGTCATACAGCCCTGGGAAGTGGCAAACCCCCAGCAGGGACCCCAGGGTCCTCAGGGCCACTCATGTCTATTATATTTTTATCTTGGAGAGAAGCATTATTTGCTCCTCTGTCTATGTTTTACAGCCTCAAAGCCTGCTGCTGGGTGTTGGATCAGAACAATGTATCCAGGGAGCCACACACAACTGCCAAAAGGGTGGCATCTGTCTCATAGTGGTGCACGAGTCTTTAAGGTCTTTACTGAGGTGCTGCCTTACCACTTATCTGAAATGGTAGGTGTGGGTAGATTAAAGCACAGGTACTATTCTTTGAATGACTATATTGCAGAGCTGCTTGGAGATAAAAACAGCTATCTACGATGTGGATTAAGCACTAAACAACAACAGGCAATCCAGGAAGTTTTGTAAATGGAACTCTCTCATGATCTTGAGAAATATCTTTTGCTAGAATAATAGATTTTGTTCTGTAAATGTAATGAGCAACACATTCTCCAGTAATGTGGTTTTTCGGGAGTATACTGAGATTGTGAATATTCCAAAGGGATATTATTGATAAAGAATCAAAATTCTCTGCTTTATAGAGTAAGAAGAGTCTTATGATTCCTGAAATTACAGAAACCACTAATTTATATGTCCATATGGATAACTTCTAAGTGTACCTGTTTTAATTTCTGAGAGATCACATACCAACATCAACACATATCAATTTAAAAATATACCAGTGCTATGTTTGGCCTATTTTTTTGTATTAACTCATGAGTTTCCTGTCCCATTACCTGTTAATAATTTTGTCTTTGCCTTATCTTACATTCCTCACTGATATTGGAAATACAGTAAGAATTTCATGTTCAGAAGAGCTAGGAGCACTGACCATTATATATGTTTCAAAAACATTTTTCATAAGACAGGTAAATGACAGATGAAAGTTACCAAAACACATTTCTCTTGGTAGAAGCAATATATTTGTGATTTTTATAGCCCAAGTACTCAATAGATAGATAGATAGATAGATAGATAGATAGATAGATAGATAGATAGATGACAGATAATTCTATAGAAATTTTTAAAAGTGAACTTCCTATCTCTAATCCATATTCATTCTAGTAGGGAACAAAAGACTAACATAAGTCATCTTCCTCTTCCCGACAAAATGGTGCCTTAGGAAAGTTAATTACAAGATCCCACTGAGTCTGACGTGTAATGGGATAATGAAAACACTTTGGTTCTAGAGAATTACAGTACAGTACACAGTGCTCACAAACAGAATGAATAATTGAAATCCAGAGCTTTTATGCTCCAATGGAAAAAAAAAAAAACAATATTTCATGGCACATAAATTTATTCAGCTTATTTGCATTAAGGTTGAATGATCAAAGCACTGTCCACAGAAAAATAGTGATGGTACCTTGATTTAAGCGTGATGAGTGTTCATAAATATTCTTATGAAGTAAGATGTACCTACATTTAATCAGCACTTATTAAAATTTTATTCACTATAGTTATTCAACAGGATCTGTGGTATAAAAACATAATTACAAAAATCAGAGTTGAGCTCATTTGACAACAGAAGGGTTTTATGGTGACCTATCTCCAAATGTTCCTATTTGTAATTAAATGCAGCGATCAGCAGTAAGGATTTTGAAGCTGTTTTAGTAGTTCCGCTATTCTGCTTAACATGTGGCACCCGTAATAATTAAAATGATACTAACACATGCACAATTTTATGGCCCTTATGGTGCAACCCATTATGCCAAATAAGGGCCTCTGTTTTCACAGCATACTGCACATGGTCTCATTACACCCACTTTTCTTTTCCTGTCTTCACACTAACAACTGTTAAAGTGAATCAACACACGAAACGTACTATAACAGCTTAGTGTTTATGATATGTGTGCTGTTAGTCAGTGAACAGGAAAATCTAAACATTTACTGTTTATGTAAAGAATAGCGTTAGTGTTAGCGAATTGCTCGGGTCTGCTTACTTTATTATCTAGATCACAAACGTAATGATGGGTTTCAATGGCATCTATATTTTCGCTTTGTTTTGTTTTTCCATGCAGATGTCTATAAAAACTGGAAGAATTTAGCATTTACATATCTAGGAATATTTCTTCTGAACTATAAAATAATTGAGGGATCGTTGGAATAAAGATAGATCAATCAGTAAGAGTGATGTTCTCCTTTTAAAGAAAAGGAGGAGGAAGAGGAAGAGAAAGAGAGCCCCAGGAGAAGATATAAATGTATCTGGAGACGATTTCCTTCACAGCACACCTAGGTTGGATCGGGTTTATCTAAGGTGTTAAAAGGTGATAAGCCGTTTTCACATGGTATCCTAGTAAAATGTACAAGAAACTGGGAATTTGAGATTAGTGCCATTTTATCATGAATAATTTTGTAATTAAGAAGCTCCTCAAAGACCTCCTACACTCATTTTACAGTCATCAGCTCCGAATGATTTTCAGTCTTTTTGTTCTGGGACACAGTCCAAAGTAGGTCCCATCGGTAGAACACCAACGGATTGGGCAAGATCTCATGCCTGCATTATACATTTCCGTTTTTCAAAACAGTAGTCGAAACTTCAGATTAAGAATATCACCCTTTCTTCATTATTTTTCTTCTAGAATCAAACCCAAGCCTGTCCATTTAGGAATTTTGCCGTGTTGGCGCTAACCAAGGGGAAGCTGAGCTGGGTAGGCCTTGAATGTTAATGGCTTAATAGCTCAATTGATTGCAAAGATACAAAAGAAAAATGCTCACAGATTGCAGCCTTCACATGGTTTGGCTCCGAGATCTCATAAACAGTGTGACGTCAACCAGTAGAGAAGCATGTGGATGCCGTACGAAGACCATGCGCTCGTTACAGAACTGTGAAAATTTGTGGGATGGCAAAATGAAAATTATCAGCCAGGAGAAAAAAAAAAGGCAAGATGAGAAATGGTAGGGGGAAAGCAGCTTGAGAAAGACCTAACACATTCTTCTATACAAGGATCTTAGTAGAAAGACTAGGAATGTTTAATGTTATGTAAATATCACTCCAGGTCCAACAAACCCCAAGAAGCAAGCTCAGAGCCTCATGCGCTGAGATACTACTCCGGGCAGATTTCATCCTTGTTAGGGTGTACTCTACAACTCTGCTGCTTGCAAAAACAAAAACAAAAACCCCCTAATTCCACAACTGAAGAAAGAATAAAGCTTTCTATCTGAACTTGTAGAAAGTTGCATTTTGTGATCCCTATTCTTTGATTAAAATAAGCTTTTTTGATCAGCGTTAGTATTTACTACCCTGTGATCAAAAAACAACCCAGTTTGTTTGTTTCTTACTGCAAATGAATTAAATTAGAAGCCATTAGGAGAACTCGCTGTTTATATCCTTGCTTCAGCAGTGGTAGTATTTGAAGTTTCCTGCGGTAAGTTCATTACTCGTATTTTGTCCAGAATTAGTGAAGCGTGCTGAAAATTGCTAATGACAGATGTTTCTCCACTCTGTCACACTTCTTGTATCATTTGATTTGGAAAGCAACATACGGTGTTCTGCTCTATCAGTATGTCACAGACTGTCTGTAAACAGCTGGTCATAACTCAGTTCAGTGAAAACCATTACTTTCCAATGAAGGGCTGGACACCCTCCAAATTGCATTTTGGCATGGCCTCGGCTGCATAATGCACAAAGTTCCTCTGTTCGGAGGTTACCTAAGGAAGATTTCTCACTTTCCCTACTTGTTTTTCAGGTTCCAGAAAATAAGAGTGTTTTCTCAGCAATACATAGACGATCAAAAGAATGCAAAAAATATATTTTAAATTGTACCAAGCAAGCAGAAAAGCTGTGAAGGGTGAATTGCAAAAGACAACAACACAACACCCGTGCAAAATGTGTATCTTGCCACTTCCAGTTATGTCTTTGGTCAGAGGGAGCATGCTTTATTGAGGTCAGGACCCACATGGTAACATATTTAAATGTCTCTTATTAAAATAGCCATGGCATAAGAGCATGACCAAATGGCTATGCCGTGATATCTGGTCACAGTGAAAAATACTAAAATCATTCCCCTATCATTTACGGAATGGTGAATTTCAAAGAAAGCTGTTTTTTTATCTGAAACCCAGAAATTTATCAAGCCAGAAACCAAATGTAAAAATCATGTAAGTTTAAGGCTATATACACACTATTTTTAACATGACTTTTTAAAACATGCTCACTATTACATTAAAATTGCCAAGTTATTTGAAGAGTCACCATATATCGCACACCAACAAAATCAATAACATCATCTTTCATAATGTTTGGAGCATTGCCTCTCCATGGAAGTAAGATCTGTCATGGAAAACCTCTCAAGAGAGCAAAGAGACAAATAGATGTGGAGTGTCTTTAGAGACACTGGTACTTGGGATTGGTGGTGACTTTCCAATCTTACAAAGGGCCTACAGAGAAGGCATTGAGCCTATTTAAGGGAGTAAAGATAAAACGCATCCATCTCAGCTTAGCACACCTTCAGTCAAATATCATCAACAAATATCCAGTACTTACATGTGCCAGAGAATAGCTGGAGTTAATTTTGCGGAGTTCTTTTCTATATAAGAGGATGGAGGCTTATAAACAATAAACTCTAAAAGTGTGTTCTTGTTTGACCTGGAAAACCACTCTTCATTCTATCTTCATTGTAGGTTAGGCATACACATCACTTCCAAAGCCTTCACTGTCTCTCTTGGGCAAAGCTGGCCCCCATCCAGGCCTTCCCTTACCCAATTCTAATAAACTCTACTATTATAGATAAATGCAGCTCAGACTTAGGGGATGACGCAATGTATTCTGTGGAATTCAGAGAAGACTTCAGAGGAGGTGACTTGACTGGGTCTTAAGGAGTGACTCACATGTGCAAAGTAGACTTTACTTTGGAATATCCCAACTAAGAAATATGTCCTCAACTAGTGAAAAAACGCAACAGTCTGTGCAGAAAAAATAACTTAAGAGTAGAAGCCAAATATGTGAACAGTCCAAAAAGAAATAAAGACTCTAGGCATCATGAAAAAGAATCTCTTTAAAACAAAGTATTTTACCTGGATTCAAACCTTTCCTCATCTTCTAGGCCAGGAGTTCAGTAACAGACAAGCTTCTCTCATACATAAAACCAATAGATTTTGTGTATGAAAGGAGACCACAGGAGAGGAAGGATTCAACAATTGGACAAAGAAAATGTTACGTGACGACACATTAACTTTACAAGTTATATTACTCATTATACCATTTTACTATTTTTAGTAAGATGTCTGCTCATATTTCTTAATGTAAGGCCATTCCTGAAAATCACTGTATATTAGTCATTTCTTTAAAAATAAAATCTACCTTACTGTAGGATACTCTGGGATATTTCCATCCTTTCTAATAATAAACCCTTTGAAGTTGCTCTATTACAAGTGTCCAGGCTAAGTGTTTACTTGCCCAACTGAACTGGGCTGAGCCACCGAAAAGTTCTGTCATCTGTAAATGGAGCAGCAAGAAGATTTGAAGAGGGGGTCTTCTCGGCCAGTCGCAGTGGGTTTTACCTTTTTAAGGACTGTAGCCAGCTAGCTGATCAAAGCCAATGAAAAATAGAGAAAAATGTTTTCATTACTGTTATTCGTTTTCCCATCCTTCTATTCGCTTTCCTTCTTTGAACATTTACCTGTATTTATAGTGAATCTCCTTCTTCAGCTCACCTGTCACTTCTTCACCTCTGTTAAAGTAGTTTAGTAAAGGGATGCTGCTTCCGTCATGGAGCAATCCTCTCACATGTCATTAGAAGTAAGTGCCTTTTCACCTTATCAAAAGATAGAATAGAAATCTCTGCAGACTGATTATTCTAGGTGGTAATAATGTAAAATTAGGACTTTTGCATGAATATTACAAAGTGATTTGTCCCTGTTATTGTTATATTTGCTGTTATTTCAACAATGGATTTTTATTCTGGTTCTTTTTTTTTTTTTTTTTTTTCTTTTTCTGCTGATAACCTTTTTTTCCCCCAGCTCATAAGGGATGCTTCTTCTAAATACAAAGTATGGCTCTGAGAGCAGATGGGTGAGAAGAGAAATAATTTCCACCCTATAACTTGTTAGAAGAGCTCAATGCCTTGCCAGTTGGCCAGGAGTTTCAAACACAAAATACACAGATTCTCAAAGATTGGTCCTCTGTGTGGTTCTTATTGGAGTCTCTTGAAATCTCAATAGGGCCAAAAAAAAAAAAATTCATTGAATTTTCGACTAATGAAAGTTGCAGGTTGTGGCCAACATCCCATTGGTAGCCCCTTGTTGTCCTTCTGGCCAAAACCCTGGCCAATAATTAGTAAAAATAATATCCTTCCTTTTCTGTAGGACATATTCAAAGAAATCAAGGGCACTGTGCTCATTTGTTCTCAATGAATAGATTTCCTTTTAATTATTTCAGGGAAGAAATGCTTTAAAACAATACATAACTGGAACTGTTAAGGAAACAGCAAAGCAAGTATGAGGAGGCATAAAAATTTAATTTATGTGCCAACTATGTAAAATTTATAATAGCATAGTGATCCTTCTAGTTTGTTGATTGGACGATAAACTATTGAAACACAAATTATTCCTGATGGAACAACAAATTTTATTTTATTTTATTCCATTCAGCAGACATCTATTGAATTCTGCTCAAGTACAAAACTCTTTGCAAGGTATTGAGAAAATGAACACATCAGTACATTCTTAATTGTGGAAGAATATTCTTAAGGCAGTGGACAGAAATTACTGTACAAATAATTCAAATGCAAGGCAGTATTATAAAAGTGCCTTATGTAATGTGTGTGCAATCTCTAAAAAGTGTTAATGTATTCTGTAATTCCCAATTTAGGTAACTGTGTCCCCAGCTTGCACCAAAACAACATTTAAAAGCCCAAAGTCCCTGTACTTAGATTGCAAGTATCTTTTGATTATCTAGTGCCTGATTAATGGAGTGCCTATTTAATTTATCATTCAAACAAGGACCCTTTAAGAGTGAGAAATTGTGCAATGAATGATTATACTAAATCGATGGGAATAAACTGGGAATGACTTAGGAAAATAGAGACATACTGTCACCCTCTTGATTATCTAATTTTAGTATTAGCAAGACAATGTTATTCACTTTCTCTTGTTTGGCCCTGCTACCAGCCTTTATTAGGCTATCTTATTTCTTATTTGATAGTATTCCATGAAAGACTAGCCAGGAATAAAATGAGACTGCATCCTTCAGATCCACCAGTTTCGCAAAAAATAAAGACCAGATAGAAAATGGTTTCCATGTACTTTATTCGATCAGATACTCTGCCAGGTGCTGATAATACTACGGAACAAGTAAATTCCTATGCGTAGTTTGCCCCAGCAAAATTGGAAGAGTTATGTATATTTATAAAATTTTAAAATATTTTTAAAAGTATTTCCCAACATGTTCATTTTCTTTTAAAGTATTTTTAAATTTTTATAAAGTATTTTCATAAATTTTTTTTAATTGAAGTGCATATGTGAAGGTAAAGAGAGAAGGAAGTGTTGAAAGGATTCTTCTACAAAAGACTTGAATCCAATTTTCCCATGTAGCTTGATGACAAATTGGTCTGAAATGTCTCTACCTACTTCCTGCCTCCTTTCTCCTTCACCTTTTACTTTTGCTCTGCAAATCTAGTGCAGAGGGTTATGGACAGGAGAAAAGTCACGCAGATAAGATTGCCAGGGAGTTGTAAAGGTTCATGTGAAAGGACAAGGTCCAGGGTCTTTGTGCCCATCTCAAATCCAGGCTAAAATGGCTACATATGCACACACACATATGTGTATATGTACGTATACACACACACACACATATATACACACGCAGACACTCACACAATGAGCTAAATCAAATGGAAAAGAGACACACAAATCAGTCCTTGGGAAACCATGATGGAATAATAACTAAAGAAGGAAAATATTCCGCCCCAAACAGAAAAAGTAGAAAAGCAGAGTTTTGGGAAAGCAACAAGTTATGAGGTGCTGGGGGCGGAGGGCATATACAAAACAGGCACAGAAAACACCCTCAAAAACCCTCAGGGGCCAAGCAAGGGATGTGGTCAAGTGAAGTGGTCCAGGCACAGGGAGATCAAGGGCCACACTAAGGAATGGTGGGGACTGCAGCAAATGACATTCTTATGCTCTAGCTACAGGTCATGACCGCTACTCAGCAATAGCCAATTATGATGTGAAACTGCGAATCCAGTGTGTTCATTCAACTAGCTGTCAAGATAAACTAGAAAACCAAGGATTTTTTTTAAATCTCCTTATTGTTTAATATTGGCAATAAAATCAAATGGAAAACTCTGCTAACAAAACCTTGTTCTCAGGGCAGCCAGTCGAGGACTTCAGTAAAAAAGCCTTTCACTGCCACATCACGGCAGAAAAACATGGAACTTTTTCTCCCATATCCAGGCATATTTCCCTTTGCCTTACATCTGATTGTTTCACAAAGGAAACCTTTTTAACAGGAGTGTTTGCATGTGTAAGTGTGATATACAGGCTGTAAAGTATTTTAAGTATATAAAATAAATGTGCATTATGTATTTTGAAATGTATACTATGATTTTAAATGTGGAGATTGCCATGTTAACAATTGTAATTAAGTTGCATGGTACTTAAAAGTGAAGCTCATCTCAAAGATTCAACAATTCTATCAATCTTTCTCCTCTCTACTTTTCATTTCCTATTCAGTCATTTATTCATTTATTCAACAAACATCATGGAGCACCTTATGTGCTAGGCTCTATTCTAGATGTCAAGGATACAATAAAACAGATAAAATGACCTGTCTGCATGGAACTTGCAGTACAGTGGGGAAGGAGAGAAAATAGCTAAACTCAAAAAGCAAATAATTCCCAAACACTAGGGAATGGAGGGGATTCAGGCTCAGAAGTTTCAGTTCAAGTGTGAAGCTTGTCTAAAACTACAACATCTGACTGGTGTTTTATGACATCTTCAAATGTCAAATGCTGAAGAGAAATCACATCGCTATCAATCATCAACCCTGCTTAGGAAGTGACATCAAATGTCGAGATCACTAGAAAATAAATAAATAAGGAGATGAGTCATTGGGAGATACAGGAATAAGAATGCAGTAGCGGACTACAAACATTGTATTATTATTGTTGTCAGGTTACAAGCTTTATTTAATTGCTTTGTGGCATTGAGAAAATACTGGTTTTTAAAATCCGACTAGTACAGGAAAGTGTAAAGAAAAAAGCTCATACAGAAATATTAATAGCTAGTATTGGATGAACTTTATCTCTGCATGGATAAACTGGAAGGATGGATGAACGGAAAGCTTAACTTGTAATAACTGAGACAAAACTACATGTTCATGGGGTTGTAGAATGTATCTTGGCTTAAAATCTTGCCTCTGCCACTTTCTAGTGAGTAGACATGGGATTGAACCCCACTGTGTTTCAATTTCCTCATTTGAGAAGGGAGACACTACTTAGTCCTAAAGGAAGTAAGTCACATACCCCACTGAGGACAGAGTGTGGCACGTAATAAATGCTCACTTAATGTTAGCTGCTATTATTATCTGATTTATTAGTTCATTAATACTATTGGGTCAGTCCTAAAATTTTCTTTTTGCTGTTGTCTCCTCTTCCTTCTCCTCCTGTTGTTCTGTTGTTGTTTTTTAGCTATTTATTTTTTTAAAGTGAGAGATAGTCCTGGGAATGATTTTCAGCTCTCTGACAGAATGGATTCAATGATGCTTTTTCTTCCCTGCCCGCTGCCTTCCTCCCCATCTCTCTTCCCAGCACCCTGCCGCTGCTTCTCACCTTGCCCGTGTGAACTGCTCACCTCCGCTTTCTGCTTTCTCTGGTACAGCACGGACGGCCTTCCTTTCCCACGTCTTCTGCACTGAGCCTGCGTCCTATTGCTTTCCTTCACACCAATATGACATGTATTCGTTTATTTATTTTAATAGAGACAATCTGAACTCCTGGGCTCAAGCAATCCTCCCACCTCAGCCTTTTGAGTAGCTGGGACTACAGATGTGACCATTGCAGCTGGCTAATGTCTTTATTTTTGTAGTGACCAAGTCTCTACAGGCTGGTCTCCTACTCCTGGCCTCGAGCAATACCCACCCCATCCTTGTGCCCTTGGCCTCCAGAAGTGTTGAGATTAGAGGTGTAAGCCACCAGGCCCAGGCTTAAAGTTGAGTAGTTAGTGTTCTGGGCACCATTTCATAGCCTGAGGAGGGGCAGCTGGGGGAAGAAGGAGACAGCTGAGCAGAGACTCTGTGCCTCCGGGCTGGGGTATTCGCTGTCTGCTCTCCCTTCTCAGACTTTGGAAAATGACCTTCAGTACTTGGGTTCATTCTACTCAGTGGGGGGCAGGGGAATCCCACCCCTACAGGAAAGCTCCTTTGCTTCAGACTTTTTCCCCTTTCAGTTGGAGCCTGGGGGTCTTCACCACTGTCTGCCTCTGTCCCATTTTTCACTCCCTGGGCCCTTCATGTAGTCACTTCTTTTAATGCCTCTGCAGCAGACAGAGATGAGAACAAGATAAAATAAGCACTCTTCTGCCCCCCTTTGCAGCTATTGGTGAAAAATCTCCAGCCATTGTCCACTCCCAATCTGATTTTGGATGGCTGGAGGGCAGGGATGCTCAGGTATTAACAGTGCCCAGAATCTTCTTTTTCATAGCTTGTCTTCTACTTAAACTTTAATGGCACTTCATTATTATCTTTTCTTTGTTCAGTTACTTCTTTATTTTCTCTTATTTCTGATGCAGTTTTGTAACATTTGAAAAAGGGAGAGTCTGTGGTCTGGTTTCATTCTTCCACCTCCGTTTGGTGCCATTTTCAGAGTATTTTCGTCAACACACCAACTGTCAGCATTAGTTTCTACCAAGAAGCGAAGACACAGAGATTGTATCTTGCTCAAATTGCGCCTCATATGACACACACTAGCCCCTGAGTAAGTGAACGAGTTATTCAAAAAACAAGTGTTCACAAGTCTTCACAAGTCTTAACTCTTTGTATTCACAACACGTAAGCCCAACCCAAATATTCAGGTAGGTCTAGAATCACGTTAACCTGGATAATCTTTGAAGTAAAATAATCAACAGAGACTAGATAGCCATAAAGCCCGAGGATCTCAGCTCAATTAGGGCTGTTCTACTAAGATTCTCAAATGTACTTAACTGGACAAGGTGAACTTGACTTGCTTTTTTAACAAAAAGTGCCCCCTTCTGCAAAGAATAGTTATATAGGAAAAAATAAAATGTGCTTTACTTATCAGTGAGAAACAAATTTAGAAAGAAATAAAATGCCCATACAGGTAATAGGGAATAGTTAACAAAAACTGGAACTACATGGGACTATTAAGATTATATTTACAGTAAAATAATATGTCAACTTTGTAAAGTTATGTTTATATATATTTATTTATTTATTTATTTATTTCACAGTATGGAAAAAGAAACCAAAATATTTTAATATCTTTAGATTATGGGATTATGGAGGTATGCTACTTTCTAAATTTTCTACATTTTTCAGAATGTCTAGATTACTTATATGGTCAATAAACAGAATTTATAAAAAATTATTGGGTAATTTTTTTGGCACTTGTTGGGTAAAGTGCCTCTTCTAAGAAAAATAAATTTGTTTCCATGCAGCAGCATTTTCAAATGCAAAGTGAGATAGAAAAATATAATTTAAAAAGAACAACCCTCTCACACCCCAAGACTGAAGCATATTTATTTTTCTTCTGACACAAAGATTCAGACATTTATTTCTTACTAACACGGGCATTATAATCCACCAAATATGAGTAAGAAAAACATTTTGTGTGACAAAGTCAATTCTCTGAAATTGTCTGATGATGACTTTGGTGAGAACTAGCAGAGCTGGCACTAATACCCCTTCTCCATTTGTCATTCAGCTATTTTTTCTCTCAGAGGACTGTTTTCACCCCAAGGGCCAATTTCATTTAAAAAAAAAAAAAAAAAGGAAGAAAAAGAAGAAAAAAAATATGCTGATGGTTTTCCTGCCATTTTCCACCTCTTAAAAATCGAGCCCAGCAATGCCAATCTTCTACCTTTTAGGGGTAGATGCAGATTGCCCCATACATTTGAAAACCCTGGTCTCTGGTCTTGAAGAAAGCTCCTGCTTGTCCAAAGAAAGGCATGAAAACAGGAGTTGACAGAGATTCTCATTCAGGAAAGAATTGTCACCATTTTTGCTGTGCTGCGGCCAGAACAACATATGGCAGCCCAGCTGACAAATATAATCTTTTCCTCTTTTTTCCCATTTCACAGGCACATTTCATTTGTGGAATATTAAAACTTCCCACAAAGTGCCTGTTAACCCCTTGGCACCACAGCCTCCCCTCGTCTGGGATGTGCTATTTACCAGAACCCTCACATCCAGCTGTGAGAGGGTTAAGGCCCACAGCGAGGGGACCGATGGTCAGAGGCCATCGGACTCTTCCCCACTCTATTAGGAAGGAGCCAACTCACAGCATTTTCAGGCAGAGTTGTCATTCTGTGATAGCTTGGCAGTTTCAGTACAAATCACTTTTTACCCTTCTACCAGGGTCTTTCATTTCCCAGGCAGAGGTGTTTTCAGAAGCACGCATTCTGCGGTCCATGGAGACCCTAAGTCCATCCCCTCTCCACTCCCAAAGCACACATCCTGAAGGAAGGAAACCTCTGCGTGTGTTGAAATAGAAAAGGCAACTTTGTCCTGTACCTCCCTTTCTAGACAGAAGCACTGGGTTCACGTTTACCTATCTTTGTTGACCAAGGCAGGGTGGAAGGCCCTCGCAGGTCCTGCTGTAGCCCACTGCAAAACCCCACTGCAGCCCAGACACGGGGCTGCCCAAACTCTTCAAACTGGACATTTCTCAGTCTATGTCCACATGTGATTCTCGGCCTTCTTTTCATTCTCTCGTTTATATTTGGGGTTTTTCTTTTTTCTTTTTTTCTTTCTTTCTTTCTTTTTCTTTTATTGTTTGGAATTCATTGAGGATACAAAGAATTAGGTTACACTGAGTGCATTTGTTGGGTAAAGTGCCTCTTCTAATAGTGTCCCACCCCAAAAGGTGCGCCATATACAGTAACCTCCATCCCCACCCTTCTCCCCTCTGCCTTCTACTTTGTCCCCCATCCCTGCCCCTTGTATTAGATCATCTACGGCCTTCGTATTAGAACTGAGTACATTGGATTCTTGCTTCTCTATTCTTGTGTATTTGGGGTTTCTCTCTCTCTCTCTTTTTTTTTCTTTTTCTTTTTTTTTTTTTTTTTTTGAGACAGAGTCTTACTTTGTCACTCTCGGTAGAGTGCTGTGCTGTTACAGCTCACAGCAACCTCCAACTCTTGGGCTTAAGTGATTCTCTTGCCTCAGCCTCCCAGGTACCTAGGACTACAGGCACCCCACAATGCCTGGCTATTTTTTGTTGCAATACTCATTGCTGTTTTAGCTGGCCGGAGTCAGATTCAAGCCCACCACTCTCAGTATATGGGGCCAGCACCCTACCCACGGAGCCTGAAATGCTGCCCTGTTTGGGATTTTTAAATTAGGAAAAATTGTCCAACATAAAAGAAGACACTCAATATATATTTGTTGAATAAATTTCAGATATACAAAAAATGCAGAAACTAATATAGGCCACATACCCATGGTTCAACACTGAGATTAAGCAGCCGTTACCATCTTGCCATATTTGCAACAAATGACTTTCTCTCTCTTTTAAAGAAATAAGATATGAAAAGTCTCAGGAACATCTCACCCCATACTACATTCTTCCTCCACCACATTAAGTACTACTCTGAAGTTCGTGTTGATCACCACCTTGCAAACATCCACAATACACACCCATGCACTCATAAAATAAATATATATATATATATATATACACACACACACATGTGCTTTATTTCTTTAAATTTTTTCATGAAGAGTATCATGCTGTATGTAACACATATCTTTTGCATTTAACATTATGTTTCTTTCTGCAATTTATTCGTGTAGACACCTACAGATCTGGGTCACAAATTTTAATTGCTGTATTCTTTCTTATCATTTCAATAAACAGAGCTTTACACATTCCGCTAATAAGAGACAGGTGGGGTATTCCACATTTTTACTACTGCAAACATTTCTGCTTTGAGCACCCTCAGTCATGCATCCTCCTGTATACCCCGTATTCTCTAAGCTCTAAGATGGATACTAGGAACTAAAATTGCTAAGTACTAAACTCTGAATGTTTCCAGTTTTGCTAAATTGCCAAATTGGTTATACCAAATTCTTGTTTTCAATTATCAACCATCAATTATAAAAGTTTCTATTTCCCACTTTCTTGCCGACATTTGGTGCAATCAAACATTAATTTCTGCCAAATTAGTATGGAGGTGGTAGTTTATCGTTGATTTAGTTTTGAGCTCCCTAATCATCAGAAGGACTGAGCAGCTTGTCTTAATGCTTACTAGACATTTGTTTTATCTTCTTTGCACATTGCCTTTGCCCGTTTTTTTATTTAGATTGCTTGCTTTTTTCTTTTGCTTTGTAGTTCTTTATAAATGCAAGTATTATAATCATCTTCAAATCCATTAATAATCTTTTTACTTAGGTTTTGGTATCTTTTTTCTATATGTAAAGTTTTTATCATTATTTAATATAGTCAAATTTATCCATGTTTTGTGGTTTGTACTTCTTATATCTTACTTAGGAAGTTTTCCTCATACCTCAATGCTAAAAAACATACACTTCTACGTTTTCTTATGCAGTTAGTTTTGGTATGGTGCGTGTTTGGAAAATGTGAGTTTGTTCCAAGGCTATTGATATAAAAAGAAAAAATAAGCACAAAACAGATTTCAAATTTGTTTCTCTATTATTTTGTCAATGAGAAACACTAGGTGAATGCAGAAAACCACACACAACCAAGCCCTATAGGAACACACACACACACGCACACACACCCCTTCGTTATCGATCAACTACATCAGTTCTTGAGCCACGTCCATCCATGGTTGGTGTTACAACCTTCCATCAGATTCAGATAATCTTTCCTCCACTGCTCATGACAACTCACCAGCTGAAACCCTCTGTCCCCCAATCCAATGTCTTCTGCCTTCAGTAATTTTTTCCCCTTTCCTTTTTACATGTCACTGATGAAGTTTTTGTGTGTTGAGAAGTTTTGAGTGTTTGAGGGCTGTCACCAAACCCCATGTGTTCTGTAAGCCCTGTACTTTTCACTGTGAGATTTTGCACAGTGGAGTGACTTTAAGAACATATGTTGTGGTCTAGCAAACAGACCATATGAAGCTTGTAGTCTTGCACTTTATGTTTAAACCTTTAATTCATCTGCAATTTACTTTTATAAATATTGTATGATTGAGGTCATTTCCTTTCTGGGAAGAAAAATAACTACTTAACCTCTATTTGAATTATTACATGTTACTTCACTTTTCTTGTCTCATTTCACTAACTAGGACCTCTAGTAGAAAGTTGCATTAAAGCACAAATGACTGGTGTCATTCACTTGCCTGTGAATTTTGAATGCCTCTCTCATTCCCCAATGTATAAATGTTGTTTGCTATAGGTGTTTGGTAGAAGTATTTTCTAACAATACAGAGACACTCTTTTAGTCAGTTTTTTAAATAAGATTACCATGAATCACTGCTGAATTTTAATAGAGACTTTTTCTGTATTAATGGAGATGATCAGACGATTTTCTTCTTTAATCTATTAATGTGGTAATTTACAATAATGGACTTTTCAATGTTAAGTTTTTCTTGTTTTCTTGGGATAAATCCAAATTGACTATAAATAAACATATGTGGTACATGTGTGTGATATTACATATAGAGAGTATATTTTTCTAGTTTTATTTCAGTATACTTTACATAAAATAAAATTAACTCCTTTTAACTGTATAGTTTGGTGAGCTTGAGTAGCTATACATGATCATGTGACCACTACCATTATCAAAAAAAATTCCATAGCCCCCAAAATTTTTGTCTTCCTGAAGTTTTACTACAAGATGTCTACCTATTGTTTTCTTGAAGTTTATCATACATTGAATTTATTGAGGTTCTGGAAATTATAATTTAAACTAAGAGTTTCACCAAATTTGGGAAATTTTAAGCCTTTATTTCATCAAATATTTTCTGTACAATTCTTTCTTCTCTTTTCTAGGTTTCAATAACTTTTATGTGGCAATTATTAATATTGCCTCACAAATCTCTAAAACTATTCATTTTTCTTTAATTTTTTTCTTTTTTTGGATTGTTCAGTTTCTATTAAAATATTTTAAGATTCACTTATTCTTTTCTGTGTTTTCTCATATATGTTTATTAGCTCATCTAGTGAAGTTTTCTTTTCAGTTATTAGTTTTTCAGTTTTCATTTTGTTGTTATGATTGCTTCGTTATTGGTTCCCTCACTTTTATCCTAGTTTGCCTTAATTCTGTGACCATATGTTAATCTACTTCTTTAAACATATTTATATATTTGCTTTGACTTTTTGCCTGCTAAACCTAATGTCTACGCCCACTAAGAGTTAAGTTTCCATTGCTTGTATTTTTTCTTTTGAGTAAAGGTCATAAATTCCTATTTCTTTGGATGTCTGGTAAATTTAGTCAAAACTAGAAATTGCAAATAATATATTGGAGAGATTATGAATTATGATTTGTTCTTCTGACCATTAGCAATTCACTTACTGGATTTGAACTAAGAAATGAGCAGTTACAGAGGTCTCTGCTCAGATTTTTTTTCTTCTGGCTTTTTACTTTTAGACAGCATCCTTGGTGATCTCCCCTACTCCTGAGTAAGAGCCTAAACTTTATGCTGGTTAGGGAATTCAATCCATCCAAGTCCTAACAAACTCCTACCCTCATCAGCAGCAAAGATAGATCTCCACATTTGCCTAGTTTTTCTCTGGGACCTTGAGACATCTTCCCTTTCTGTGCATATATCAGCTGGAGATTTGGGCAAAGTTTTCTCTTAGGTTTTGGAGCTCAGTTTTATTAGAATACTTTTTTTTTTTTTTTTTTTGCCCTTAAACTTCATTTAAGTAGTGTTGAATTCTAAGCTAATAGATTTCTTTCCCAATATTTTGAAGATGATATTGCATTGTTGTTTGCATTCTACTGTTACCTTTTCCTCTGGCTACTTTTATAATCTTATCTTTGTCTTTGGGGTCCTGTAGATCCAATATTGCATATCATGTGGATATCCTTTTATTTATCTTTCTTGGAAAATGTTGCCTTTCTTAAATTGGTGGGTTCATGTCTGTATGTCAGTTCTGGCAAATTCAGCCATTGTCTTTTTGTTAAATCTCTCCTTTGAGCTTCAAGCTTATACATCTTAAATTTTTCTTTAAGTACATACTATACTTAGAAGTCCCACAAGCATCTTAAACATGTTCATAATTAAAATCTTGATCCTCACACCAGCCAATTAATTCCTATCCTAGTCTTCTTCATTTTAGTAAATCTCCCTTCTTTCCAACTTATCAAAGAGATATGGAAAAGCATCCTTGAATTCTAATTCTCCTTTGCCATCTCTTCATACCAAATATCATAAATTCTTAGTAATTCTTAATTCTTTATTTCTCTTTTTCTCCAGTATCACCACTCTGCTCCAAACCACCTCTTATTTCAACTCTTAGAATATCCTTCTATCTTGTCTTCTGCATCCACTCTTCTCTCCTCTAATTTTTTCTCTACTCAAAAATTTAATGAGCAGCACTCATTAAACATTTAAATTAAATTATGTTATGCTTCTAGTTAAGAGTCTTTAGTATCTTCCCACTGCATTTTGATAACATGTAAATGTCTTCCATGGCGCCTATACTGTGCAATCTGTCTCCTGCTGCCCTCCTAAGTGTCTCTTAGATCTTTCTCTGCTTTGCTTACTTGTTATGTTGCAGTGCAACTGAATTTGAGCTCTTTGGATCACCAAGTTATTTTCCAACTTGTGTTTGGGCATGGTGTTCCTATGCCCAAAATGTTTTTATTCCTCCTCTACTTATGACTCTCTCCTTTTCATCTTTTAGGTCCCAACCAAAATGTCACCTCTTCCATCATTGAATTGTGATGTCCAAAGAGAGCCCTTCTCTGTCACTTTATCTAAATGAGGATTTTCTTCATTATTATCTATTACTGCACTCTGTCCTTTTTCTTCATAGTAATTTCCATAGTTTTAAATTGCATATGCTTTTCTTTGTTTTCTTATTCTTTTTGTTTTGTTTTGTTTTGTTTTGCTTTCCCACTTAACTCTTACTTCCATGAACATAAAGACCATACTATTTTGTTCACCCAATCACTAACATAGTTATTGACACTTAATTGTTCTAAATACACAGAATAAAGAATTCTCTTACTAAAAAAAGAAGAGCATTGTGGTGGTGTTCAAAACTAGAGAATAGAAAAGCTCCCTGAGATCATGAGCTGTCAATGTTTATTTACAATTGTATTTGATGAATGAAGGAAAGCAGTATTTTTTCTCAATGACCATAATCTCACATATATTATCTTATTTAATCCTCCCACAGTACTGTGAGGTACATGTTACCTTACTTAATTCATAGACATTAGTAACTTAAGCAAGAAACATAAAGATGAAAAAGGGAAGACCCAGACTTAAAAAAAGTTCTCTTGGGTCTCCAAATTCCAAGTGCAAAACTCTTTCCACGAGGCAGTGCTTCCTTCTGAAAAAAAAAAAAGATGATTAAACTGGAAGAAGTTCTTCATGATATTTATAAATATTTTTTAAAGGACACATTTTTCTCATTGTCATCTTAGTGGAAACCCATTTTTTAATGAAGTTAGCATAACACATTAGCCTGTGCCTAGACATGAGGTGCAGCACTGAAACATATTTGTGGAAGAAACATATTCTAAAAGTTCCATATTTCCTAACTAAATATACTACTCATTAATCAGTTGCATATATATTCTAAGTTCTTAATGTTGTGCTATTTATAGATGCCTGGATTGCTGAAATAAGAAAAGAATTTACAAGAATTTTAACAAAGCATTTGAGGTAAAACAAGAATGCATCTTAATGTCCTATTCAAGTTCAACCATGTTCCATTATAGAAAACTAACACAAAGAACAAAAACTGAATTTAAAACTATTATGGCTCTTATTTTTAGCAATTGGGAAGTTTAATTATTTGAACATATTTGACCCTTATTGTTTATTTCTTTCTTGTATCAGAAGAAAAAAAGAAAAGAAAAACTTCATTCAAAACTAATGGTTATCATTGTGATGAAAATGTGTCAAACAGTCTATGAAGCTAGTGTATGATGCCCCATGATCATATCAATGTACACAGCTATGATTTAATAAAAAAAAAATAAATAAACAAATAAGTAAATAAACAAAACTAATGGTTATGATGATCACAAATCTGTTCAAAGTCTTTTTTTAAATTTATTTATTTTTATTGTTAAATCATAGCTCTGTACATTAGTGCAATCAAGGGGTACAATGTGTAGATTTCATATACAATCTGAAATATTCTCATCAAACTGTTCAACGTAGCCTTCAAGGTATTTTCTTAGTTACTGTATGTAGGCATTTGTATTCTGCTTTTAGTAGGTTTTGCCTTTACCCATTCTAACATGCACCATAGATGTGGTCCCACCCATTATCCTCCCTCCACCCCCTAAACCTCCCCCCTCCCTTTCCCTTCCTTGCCCTTTCCCCATAGTCTTGTGCTATAGTTGGCTTATAGCCTTCATGTGAAAGCTATAATTTAGCTTCATAATAGAGCTGAGTACATTGGATACTTTTCTTCCATTCCTGAGATACTTTGCTAAGAAGAATATGTTCCAGCTCTATCCACATAAACATGAAAGAGGTAAAGTCTCCATCTTTCTTTAAGGCTGCATAGTATTCCATAGTGTACATGTACCACAATTTGCTAGTCCATTCATGGGTCGATGGGCACTTGGGCTTCTTCCGTGACTTAGCAATTATGAATTGGGCTGCAATAAACATTCTGGTACAGATGTCTTTGTTATAGCAAACCTGGTAATAATTGTTA
>CAUYPK010035442.1:0-21708 GCA_963574355.1 Loris lydekkerianus | reverse complement strand
AATGTAGAATGTAAATGTCTCAACACAATAACTGTGAAATTGCCAGGAAGGCTATGTTAACCAGTGTGATATAAATGTGTCAACCGGTCTGTGAAAGTAGTGTATGATGCCCCATGATCATATCAATGTACACAGCTATGATTTAATAAAAAAAAAAAAAAAAGAAGAAAAAAAAAGAAAAACTCAGGTGAAAAATTATTTGGAGATCTGTGTTTATACGCATGAAATCTATGCGCACTATGAGTACACATGTAGACGTGTTTACCCAGAGAATGGTGTAATGGAAACAGACTTTGCTTCTGTTTCTTCCTCTGTGTGACCTTGGATTTTAATTTTTACAGCTGTAAAATTTAAGCACTGGACTTTTCCTTTTAATTCTATCCTTCTGTATTTCTACATACATGCACAAAACCATTTATAAAATAAATCAATAAATTACACTTGACCTGATTTTATGAATTTATATTTATCTGAGAGAAAAAATTAGCCATGTTACTTGATTTTCTTTTCTTTTTGCCAAAGGCCTTTGATGAAGATGTTAAAACCTAATGTTTTTTTTTTTTTTTCTCTCTTCTTAATTATGATTACCTGTAATCAAAAAGATTCTCTTCTGACACTGAAGTTGGAATATCTCCAGTCTCTTGTGAAGTACAAAGAAGGTATTGTCTGGCTGAGGCAGAATTTATCCCGATAGAGACCCACTCTTGAGTCTCTTGGAGCATCCACAGCCTTCTGAGAACAAAAGACTCAATCTGATGTGGATCCTCACATAGGAAGCCCAAGTTACCCAGTGGGGGAGCAGCTAATTGGCCAGACAGTCTTGGAATAAATTTAGCTGCTGGTTGGCAGGTGGGTACACTGTAAAGTGCCACATCCAGGCTGCACTGTAATTTGTTTTTAATTACTGTGTTTGCTTAGGAAAGGCTGGAAGGTTTAGTCATTTCTCATACTGGTTTGCTAATTGACTGTTTGAAGTTTTACAAACTGGATTTTACACAGTGTCCTCTTCAATTGCCTGTGGTGACCTGAATAGCACGTTATTTATGTAGATCATATCAAACTCCTAAGTTTTAATATCTCAAACAAAGATAAAACAGCAAACAATTCTCATCAAATCTCCTGTTTTCAAGTCATAAGAACTGTGAGAATGTATTACCCTTGAAGCAGCTCTGTGATTTCATTTTGTGCCTGGTTTAGAAGTGACATATTTTTTGTGTGAAATGTTCATGGGTGTCCACAAGTAAATATTGATTTATGTGCACATTTGGATGGATAGCCCTGGGCAGGGGGGAGTGAGGGCACGGGAGAGGAGCAGCCGGGCTGCAGGAGAGGCCAAGCAAATGGAGAGGCAGGTGCCTGCCCGCAGGAGGTCTGCCCACTGGCACAGCCGGGCGCTCAGTGTGCCAGAGGGTTCAGAGGGGCACAGGTGCTGGGCAAGTCCAGGCCACCAGCTGGGAGCAGTTGGGGATCAAGCTGGGATGGAAGAGAACAGGCACAGGGATGAACTCCCAGAATTAAGAGAAGAAATAACTGGGTCAGTCAGAGAATGCCTTGAGGGCAGGTGGCTGACAAGGTGTGTGTACCAGCAGGAAAGGCCTGGAACATCTCCAGTGCTGAGCTTGAGAAGTTGTGCTGCCTGTAATTGTGTCTCCAGAGCCTCAGAGCTATTGGAGTGGTGGTGGTCAGGAGGGATGGATACAAAGTATTGGAAATCTAAGGAGTCTTGTGTTTGTTACATTTGTGGAGATACCAACTTCCTGCTGTGAACTGTAACTCCAAAAATCCCATGTTGAAGATTTAACTTGTCTATACTTCCTGGGGTGGGGTGGTGGTGCATTTTTTTTTTTTTTTTTTTTTTTTTAACTAGTTATGCTCTAGTTCAGTCTCTCAGGGTTTTCATCCCAAGTCCTAAAGATGTAAATTGTGACTCTGTGCCAAGAAGAACTCTGTAGAATTTGGGTTCCATCACATCTTGACTTGCTAACCTAAGTATTTTTGCTGTACTCTCTCTGAGAGAAGCGTATGAGTTAGGTTTTTGGCATAATTTTCTAAATTTTCAAATGTATTTAGTTATTATCAAGATACTGTTAGAAGTTATTGTATCAGGTGCTAGCAATACAAAATGTAAAGCCAGGAACCCAGAAATTCTGCCTCAGACATAAACACCCACTTTACAGAGAAAGATACATGTCTAAACCCATGTGTTCAATACTATTTATCTCTTTTGAAGATTTCGCTCTTCAGAACATGATTAAATCACTACTTCCCAAAATGGACCCGCGCCTACTTCCTTGGTAGGGATAGGTGGGTGAGGTGAGGCTGATGCTGGACAGAGCTGAGAACAGCAGGTTGGATTTCTCTGAGTGAAGTTCTCAGCTCTGCTATTTACTAGTGTCAGGATGTGAATCATCTCATCTGTAAAAACATGGGAGTAATAACAGTACTTACCTCAAAGTAAGCACTGTATAATTATTATCCTCAATAAAATTCTAGTTTATGGTAATTATTATAACTGTGACTTATGCTTGAAAGGAAGAAAGTGAACGGAGGGAAATGAGAAGAGCTTTATTCCTAAAGGGCAGTGACGTAACGGTATCGAGGACAAGAATGGAGGTGTTCATTCTGAGCAGCTGGCTCTCCATTCTGACGTCTGTGTTCTGTCACGGTGTTTGATAACATGGTGCTGTAATCTACATGTAGACAAAGGAGGATAATACAGCCATAGACCACGTTAGAATCCTTTTGCTTCTCTTATATCAAGAGGATAATAATTAGATAATAATTTGCTTTCATGACAAGTGTAATTATTGAACAATATTGACTGAGAATTCCAGACATGTGTAATTAACACAAAATGGTAATAACCAAGCCTATTAATCTACTGATAACCATAAAACAAATTTATTCTACTAAAACAAGAAAAGAGATCTGATGCGAAAGTGTATGCATGGAGGAACCTCAATGTTAAAACAAAATTTGGGTAGGTGGCTGATCCAAGTTGGTCATCCAAGAATGGAGAAGCCGTTCCCAGAAGGTCCCTGCGGGGGGACGTCATCGGGGGAGCCTTGACGTACAACTGTGATGTCACAATCAACACCCTATTTTCTTCCTTGGTTTGGCTTCTATTGTTTAAAATCACATTTAATCTTTCCACAATAAGAAGCTGATATGTACTTGTGAGTGCCTAAGGCACCCCGCTTTACTCTCTAATTTCATTTGAGAAAACCATTTTATAAACTAATATCCTGGTTGCACCCAGAAAAGGAGTAAAATACACAATAAAATATCCGCAGGGGGTGTCAGCATTGTATTTGGGGTGTCACATTGGACATTAAAATGCAATGTAATAATAAGATGTACGGAAGAGATGAAAGGCTGGTATCCTGCTGAATTATTATACTTAGAGGGTAAAAAGACGACTTCAGCTTGGAGTGCTACATTTTATTTATAGCCTCAGCTGAGATCTTGGCTTCCACCTCTCATGGTGAGTGTGCAACCCTGGTTTTACAAGCCTCCTGGGTGCAGGGAAACAGCCTCCTCCGACCGGTCTATCCATAGAAGACAGGTTCAAGGAAACAAGGAGAAAAGTGGCAAAAAAACTAGTCTGCAGTGTGGAAGGGGGAGCTGGAGGTTCCCAGGGGAAATGTGTGTGAGTGGAAGGCCAGCTTCAAGAGCTCAGGACTTGGGGGACAAGAAGAAGGCAAGATAATCAGCTGAGCCCACAGGAGACAATCAGAGAGGAAACTGCTTCATTGGGAGCAGGAAAAAACTTCAAACTGCGTTTGTATTCTTCTTCTTCTTCTTATTTTTTTGAGACAGAGTCTGGCTGTTGCCCTGGATAGAGTGTAGTGGCGTCACAGATCACAGCAAATTCTAATTCTTGGGCTTAAGCGATTCTCTTGCCTCAGCCTCCCAAGCAGCTGGGACCATAGTGCCTGGCTAACTTTTGTTGTTGTTGTTGCAGTTGTCATTGTTGTCTTAGCTGGCCCAGGCCAGGTTTGAACCTGCCAGCCTCAGTGCATGTGGCTGGCGCCCTACCCACTGAGCTCGGGGTGCCACCAGGATATGTATTACTTTGATGCTATAGACCAAAGAAGTGAACATGGTAATATGCCTATAGCCAGCCATTTGTTAACAGCTCTAGTAATGGAATACGTAGTTTTCCACTATTTACAATAAAATGAAACAAATTTTATTTAGTTAAATAAATTTGAGAGTAAATGTACCTATTCATAATATGATTGCTCTAAGAGCATATGTAGGTTACATATTTTGTTGCAACAGAATTTTATATTTTGTATTTATATATTGTACCACATTTTACATTATGTGATACATATATTCCATTATGCTAATATAATACATTTTTGATTCCATCCTCCATTTTCAAGGTTTAGATTATTTATGTGAAAATAAAACATGTTAAAAGAGCTGGTAAGTGTTTGTAGGGCAGAGTTGTGCTGCAGGATGC
Source organism: Loris lydekkerianus (assembly GCA_963574355.1). Lineage (NCBI taxonomy): Eukaryota > Metazoa > Chordata > Mammalia > Primates > Lorisidae > Loris > Loris lydekkerianus. Next base: position 17,237 of record CAUYPK010035442.1, on the reverse strand, counting down.
TCAGTTAACCTGACCTTGAGGAGCGAATCCTGTCAACACACCTTTAAACTGTATTCAGAGGCTGCCTGTGTCTCAGCCGCCCTGGCAGCAGCCACCATCTCTTCATTGGATTACGCAATAGTCTCTTAACTGGTGTCTCTGTTTCAACCTCACTCCCAGCATCAGAGCCAGAGACACAGCGCTGTGATAAATGAAAGTCCCATGATGCTACTTGGACTCGGAGTCCAAGTCCTGCGTGGCCAGTGCCTGAAGGAATAGCACCCCAGTGACACGGGAGCTCCAGGGAGCCCAGCTTCCATGAATACAGCCTTTGTAACTATATCACATAAAAGAACTTTGTCTCAGTGGACAATGCGCCTCAAAGAGTCTGGAAATCAGCCATTTTGCTTTCCAAGTTCCACAGACCTGGACCCAACTTCTGGCGCCACATTCCCTGTAAACCAATTCTATCAGAATATAACCATTTGGTGGTTCCATGGAGTTTGTCATAAGCAGGTTTCACCTGTTATTATAGTTTTCACTATGGTTTAATGATTTTTTTTTTTTTAAACCTGGGCTTGTATCTGCCTTGGACTTAAGAGCTCCAAACTGACTTTTCAGGAAGATAAAATATTAAAATGATATGATGGACATGTTTTTAAATTATGAGGAGATGCACTTTTAACTTAGAAGTTTTTAAATTATGAGGAGATGCACTTTTAACTTAGAAGACCCAAGTAGCTTAAAATGATTTGAGTAAACTGAATCTTTTAAGATATTTTCAAGTAAAGGAGAGAAATAGCATTTATAATGAATGAAAATGCAACATTGCGTATTAAAAAATGTTTAGACCAGATAGAGTGGTCCTCAAATGTAGTGTTCATTGTTAAAATATGGATGTGAGTATTTCCCTATTTAGAGCTGGAGTGGGACCCAAGGAATATTTATTTAAAAGAAGGGTGAGCACAGTGGCTCACCCTGCAACCCTAGGTGGGAGGATTGCTCGAGATCAAGAATTTGAGACCTGGTCAACACAACAAGACTCCATCTCTACAAAAAAAATGGAAAAATTAGCCAAGTGTGGTGGCATGCACCTGTAGTCCCAGGCCTTGGGACTGAGCCCAGGAGTTGGAGATCATATTAGCTATGATGATGCCACTGCACTCCAGCCTGGGTGACAGAGCAAGATTCTCTCACTAAAAAAAGGAGTTTCTGACCTTCACTACTTTGAGAAACTCTAGAAGAAGTGAGAAGTCAAGCAAATAAGGTCCCATCTTGATAAGGCACTAGATTGCTGGGTGACCTTGGACATGTAATGTTCTGTCTCTTTTCACATTTTCTGTGTATGTTATTTGCAATTCACATTTGTATATAACTTTTTCTTATTTATTTATTTATTTGCAGTTTTTGGCTGGGGTCAGGTTCAAACCTGTCACCCCCGGTATGAGGGGCCGGTGCCCTACTCCTTGAGCCACAGGAGAATTATATTTTAGAGAATATAAATATTTTCCAGTGTATTGTCTGCATTGTCTAATTTAATCTTAATCTTTTTTAGCATCTCATAAGGTAGTTATTGTTCTATTTTAAAGAAGAAAAATCCATAGCTGTGTTCCCCCTACCAACCCTCACCTATGGAGTGTATTTCAAGTACAAGTTGGATCTAACAGGTGTAGAACACAAATGTCTTAATCCTGTAATTGGGTAAAGGAGGTGAAGACTACGATGTTTAGTAGGATGTGAGCACTCCAATTTGTACTAATAGTCAACACACTGAATCCCATAATGGCATAAATGTATTTAAGATCTATGTACAAAGGATTTAATAAAAATAAATAAATAAATAAAATTTTTAAAAAAGAAGAAAAATCCAAGGATCAGAAAGAGTATCACAGATCAGTGACAGATGGGGTACCAGTGTCATAATCAAGATGGGACATTATGTTGCTTTTGACCATGTCTGTCTCTGTACTTTAGATGCAACATTCCCTTCTAGTTAAATCCTGGGATTTATTCAGCCAATTTAGATAGATATAGGGTTATTTTCAGCACACATTTCCACTACAACAGTGTTCAATTCTGAGCAGTTATTATTCTGGTTAAATGATAGCAGAAATACATTAAATAGAGAGCTAATTTTTTGTGTGTAGACTATTCTGCTACGTTGATCATTGGGTGATGCGGATGGCTTACTTGATTATCTATTCCATGGATTAGCACATGACTTTTGTGGACTAGGAGGCAATGGAAAGGGAACCAAAAGAAGTGAATTGACTGTCACACTCTGAAATCGCTGGGGTGTTTGCAGTAGGGTCCCCTTAGAGCACACGTAGATATTCACTTTATGTTAGGGAGAAGCAATAGCAGCCCCCTCTGCTCATTTGTGTTGTGAAAATATGTGAAGTGAGGCCAGGGTAGGAAGATGGGAAATCGAGTAGTGCTGACAATTACTGCAACTCTAATTTTGGAGGAGGCGGCGTGTGTGCCCAGAAGCCAGCTCCGTCATGCCGACACACAGGACCGGAGAGGCCAGGCAGGGCCCTCCTGGGGCGGGGGCCTTTCAGCAGAGGACGATGCCCTGTCCTTGCAGGAAGGCAGCTCCCCCGCATCTGAGCTGTGACCGGTTCAGCTCTCTCTCGACTTCCTTCCATCCCCTCATTGGAGATGACGTGGTAGGAACAGGGCATAAGGCCAGGAGGTTTGAGAGAAAATCCCTCCTCACACGAACCAGAGGACTGAGAATCAACTTTCTCCCCTGAGGATTTCATGCCATCTCATAAGATGCCATGGTGCCTTGGGGTGGAAGTGACACTCTGGAGCAGAGTTTGGAGGGAATCCCTGCTGGTGGATGGACAGGTAAGGAACGAGTCAGCCTCTTGTGTGTTCTCGTTCTTCTTGTAGACAATATCCAAACTTCAGTATCCGGTTCCTTTCGCCTGCTCTGAGGTGAAAGATCCGGCTTTATTTCCACCTGTATTTTTTCCTTTTTACAGGCTCCCTGGAGGAAACCTGCTCCACCCCAGCTCAGGATTCTGGCCCCTCACACCCAGGACATTTTCCCCACCCACCCACCCTTGCACACCTCGTTCCATAATGAGAAAAAATCCTTACGTCCTCAGCAGACTAAAAGAGAAAGGCTATTATTTTTTGAGAGTTTACTAAATTGAAGACTTATCGAGTAGCATTGTGGATATTTCATTTTCAGGACTAGAAGAGCATCTATTATGCAGGGATAGAGGGGGAAGAGCATTGCAGAAGATTGGCATTCTATTAAGCCTGCCCCCTCAAACCCGCCAGTGACAGGGGCTAGAGAGAGCTTTATGGTAACCTAGGAAATAAGAATTTAGAGTGTCAGGCAACAGAGAAAATCAAATTACTGTCAACTTGCTATAGAAATTCTGTTCAAGCAAATACGTCACACTGCCAGTGGCAGACATTTAAAAAGCCATGACTCTAAGCAAATACATTTCTTGGTTACTCCCCTTCAGCATGTTCATTTTTAATCTCAGCTCTGCGATCTTCTAGTCCTTCGTCAGCTATTTTTTTTCTTTCCTCAGATCTTTTTTCTGTTCCTGCCAGAATAGATTTTATGTTTAAGAATCATTGTATAGAAGGGCTGAAAGCAACCTAAACATTTCTATTCCCACAAACTCATTTTACAAAGGGAAGTGAGTCCCAGTGACAACATGTCTGTTAATTAATTTGTCCTTGCAAGATAGTGGCACAGCCAGCGGGAGATCTTAGCTCCCCCCATTAGACACCAGCAATAAAGCAAGGTCTGGGAGTACCTCCCAGCAGCTGAATGCTTTCTGTTTGTTCCCTCTATCATTTTAGCATCTGAAAGGCTAATGCCTGACTCTTCCTAGCAGCTTCTAGGGTTGATGATTCTGGAGATTCCTGGAAGCTGTGTTTCCAGGAACCTTTTGTCATAATAACATTGTCTTTGTTGTTGTTGTTGAAACACTATGCACCTGAGACTATGCTAAGTGCTTCATGGATCTAATCTCATTTAACCTTCACAGCCAAAATTCAAGAATCTCCTCAAGGTTCCGTTCTTCAGAGACGCAATGCCAGATCTCATCAAATTCAGTTACGGTTTTTACCTCAGTATTGTAGTGAAGGTAAGAAGCAGACCCTAATTTCTCTTAAAGCAGAGACCCCCTGATCAGAGTGAGATACAGGGCTGCCTGGTCTGTGGGCACCAAGCAATACCAGTGGCTGTTCATAGAGGGGTCACGGATGTTGCTAAGTATGGCTATGGCAGAAGTGGTTTTGAATGCAGCAGGCCTGGGGTCGAGTGAATTATTAACTGAGTCTGTGACCCTGGGCAAGACACTTACTGGAGGCCATGATGCAGGTGGCTTCCATTCTGGACCTGGTGGTGGCAATTCCGAGGGACAGGCCTGCAGGCCCCTTGGATCCCCCTCCCGCCATACTGAGCTACCATGCCTAGGGCTCACTGCCCAAGCTCTACACGGGGCCTTACAAGGTGCTTTAGACACTGTTTTTAATTCTCATAACAGCACTGTTGCTGTTTTATATATAAGAATCCAGTCTTAAAGGTGGTGCATTGCCAGGAAGCTAGTAAATGATGGAGCTGGTGACTGCCCCTCGTGTGGCTGGCCCCCAAGTGTCCTCGTCACACAGAACTGACACAAGCACTGCTTCCTTTTAGCTCTGCTCCTTCCCACTCTGCCCCCACAACCTCCCCATCAAAAACAAGCATTTTCTGGGTGGTGTCTGTGGCTCAAGGAGTAGGGTGCCGGCTCCATATGCTGAGGGTGGAGAGTTTGAGTCCAGCCCCAGCCAAAACTGCAAAAAATAAATAAATAAATAAATAAATAAAATAAAAAGCATAAACAAACAAACAAAAAGCTTGTTCTGGAATCTCCTTGATGTGGCTTATATTTTAAAAGATAAAAATTCAGGAATTCCACCGCAGTTGGTAAAATTGATTTCCTAGGATTTCCCACTTGACTGACGTGTGACTGGCATTCCTCGTCATACCAGTTATTTGAGTACTTTCTGCGAGCTCGTTTACCAGCAGTTGTTGTCTGTCAACCGTATCGAGCAAGTGGTGTTGCTATGACAGCTTGTGAGCTCTAAACCACTTTCATAAACCCAGGGTTTGATATAGCAAAGAGGAATGTTACCCGTTTGAATTGCTTCTCCCTGGTAATTGCTGCCATGACTCATGTTTTAACTCGGATGCACTTAACGGGCACAAACAAGGAGAGATGAAGACACGCCGTCCAGATGGATCATTTCACATTTTCCCAGAACTTGTTTGGTTCTGATCATCTAGTTAGCGTTTATTCAGGGCTACTATTTGCTAAGCAATATTGTAGCTGCTAAAGGAAATGTAAACAGTTATGAGACATTGTGCCATCTGTGAGTTTATATCTGAGATAGGGCAGAAACACACACACAGACACACAAAACTCTAGCCCATGTGTGATGTTTTCAAGAATTTCAAAGCGCGCACACACACACACACATAAAACACCACTCAGTCCTGCTAACAGCCCCGGGCAGCCGGCAGCACCGACCTAAGTTATAGTGAAGGAAACGGAGCCTGAGGGAAGTGAAGGAATACACCTGAGAGTGACTCAAACTCAAGCCTCTGACCACCGACCCAGGCCCCTTTCCACTGTTTCTCTTTGTCACATGATAATGAGACCTTCAAGTACGTGGGGACAATTAAGCAGCACAGGAGTCTGAAATGGTAGAGACCCCTGTCCGTTTGGATACCGGGTCTCAGGGGGTGAACAGGACTCAGGCAGAGGAGGAGGAGGGAGAACGGAGCATCCCGAGGCCAGGATGTGAGGACAATGTCTAGGAGAAACACGAATATGATGCGCTCAAGTGAGAGAAATGGGGAATCGAGGTCACACAGGGGTCACAGATGATTTAGAGAGACAGTGAGGCCAGATCCTGGTGGACCCGGAAGCCAGTTTATCAAACTCTGACCCTCACATTGCCTGGGAACTTCCCGAGGGGCAAAGCCATGTCTTCTCTCTTCTCAGCTGAAGCAAATGATTTTCATTTTAAAGGTCAGTTTGGTTTTCAGGAAGCTTTCGTTGACTGTTACATTTGGATATCCTTCCTTCAAGGAACCCCGAGCATCAATTTTCATCCCGTAAAATTTATCACTTCAGAAGACTCTGTACTTTGTATTTTCCTAATTGTTTTAAGTGAGCTTGTCTTACACCTTCAGCCAAGCAAGAAACTTCTGGAAATCTAGAACTATGTCTTATTTACTAGAAGCTACTGAGACTACCTTCAAAAATGCATGTTATGAAATAGTGCTAATATATATTTAAGAACAAAGAATGAAGCATAGGAAACATATAAATGGTAATGAGGGGGTAACACATTTATCAACACTTCCAGAAGGACAGCAGGATTCCTGTAGATGCCAAATTGAAAGGGAGCAAGGCCAGTAACATTTCTCACCTTCAAAGAGGAGGAAGCCCCCAAAGAGGAAGAAACATACTACGTTTCTGGACAAACTATACTTTTCTTAGTAACTATTTTAAAAAGATTAATTTTGACTTAAGTCAGTGGATGTTATTTAGCAAGTTAAAACAAGCGCTGTGTCAGTTGCCAATTTTGTTAGCTTTCATCTCCAAGTTCACACTTCATTGCCTGCTATGCAAAAACAGAGATGGACTCTGTAAAAATTTCTCCTTTTCTAGTAAGCATGGTGTGAAACTTATTCTGCAGTGTGCTCTGGAGAGTCACTGGAGCAACACGTGTTTTCTTGTCATTGTTCTTCCTGTCCTTCCCTGTAAATGTCCACACACACACACAATAAATAACTAAATAAACTCCCACAGCACACTGAAATTTATGTTGATCAAAACAAGAGTAAAAAAAAAAAAAAAAGAATACACTTATTGTGCTTCGAACTTTTTTCAAAAATAATTTAATTAATGATCTTTAAAATTTTTTGAGGTGCACCTGAGATCCCCTCATGGCACATGGGTTGAAACCCCCTGGTCTGTGGGCAGCTTCTCATGGCCAAAGAACAGCTGGGCAGCGAGTCCAGTGCTGTATCTCCCACCAGTGGGTGTTTCTCCTGGCACACGTTTGGGCAACTTGGTAGGAAGTTCCAAGGTCCATCACCTTCCATGGGCAATGTCCCTGGAATCCCACTGCTTCACAGTGATCCACAAGGCATAGCACCTCCCTGCGATGGCTTTTCCCAGTATCACCCTTTAGGTGGATTCCAAGGAAATTCTGAGGTATTGTGCATGGGTACAACCTCTGGCACCCCTAAGAGAAGTCTCCTGGTGAGGCCACTTTTGTGACATCTCCCTGAAGATGGCTTATTTTGACACACCAGAGGGTGTCTTCAGAGTGAGTCCCACTGAAGCAAACGCTCATGCCACACAGTAGGCTAAAGCTGTACCCTCTAACACAGACCTGGGGTTCAGCCCTGAGGGGGAAGCATCTTCTAGATTTCTTCCTCCCTGTGGTCCTATTTCAGCCTTAAAGGTAAATGGCTTCTTTCTGTATCTGCTATTCTCACATTTTGAGAGTCCTCTTTACCCCCCTTTAGAAGACAATCCTCCATGAATTCAATTCCCTGTTGTGGTTAATATATATATTTTTTATATTGAAGTTTCCCTATTCAGATCACTATGTGATTTCTTTCTCCCAGTTGTACCCTGACTGCAACAATGGCTGAATGGCTTAAGAAAAACAAAGCAGTTTCCTTCTCTGAGTACCCTTTACCACTTATCCCTGTTCCCCAGAGATAACACCTCAACTTTCTTGTATACTTAAGTCTTCATTTCTACATAGTATACTTATACTGTATACTTGGATTTCTTGATTTATCAATTTTAGACAATATCCTTACATTCATCCAATCATTCCAATGATGATAGTAACTTTACAATTTTTGGTTAAATTAATAATTATTGTGACTATGTAATTATTCTTCACCATTCATCCAACTTATGTTCTGTGGATTTTATTCTTTCAAAAATAAAATAGTTTTAGAACTAACAATATCCTGTTTTTTTTTTGTTTTTTTTTTTTTTAAGAAGTCTTAACACCTGTTTCACTTATAAAATACTCTGAGAAATCTGGCAAATATCTATCAATGATGCTTTTCATATACACAAACAGATGAGTACATCTTTTAAATTTATTTTTTTACAGAGACATTAGAGTATTAAGCACATACCTTTCAGAAGTCTCTATGCTGTCTGGCTTCTAATCCTAATCTTAACCCTTACCAAGGATATGGACATGGACATATTTTCAAAATTAGTTGTGTTTAATATTTTCTTTACAGAACAGGGAGAAGGAAATAACACGTCTATAATGTATATTTGAACTCCTGGACTCATGGGTCCCCAGCTTGACTATGCAGTTGTAACCCTTGCTGTAGGACTATGCTGATTTCTTGATGTTAGGTGATCCTACATCTTTTTAACCCAAGAGTATCTGCTACCTCTCAAAGGACTTTGTACAGACATTATATGTTGTGTTCCCCAAAGCTACCTACCCCAAATGGGATAGGAGAACTGGGGCTCTTAGCCTAGTCACATTGACCAAAACTAACCACTATGAACCTTTCCCTGAGCTACATATAAATACGATTTTGCCCATATGACTTTAATTCTATTTCTTAAACTTGCATCAAGCATCTGGTTGATGAAAGCATTATGCTAGAGCATGCTATGGTTCCTTTTGTTGATGGTGGATATGGGCATAACACCGGGCAGTAGAGGTTATATAATCAGGAATCCCCAAAGATTTTCCTTCCTCATCCGTTTGTGTAGTTAGCAAACACTCTACATTTTCAGTGTCTGTGTCTTAGGCACTTTTTAAGGTTTTGGGGAAAATGAGTAAAATGAGATAATGAGTAAAAAATACATATTCATGAAACTTATTGGTGTCAGAGATGAACAATATCAAATTATCCCAGAAGGGGGTCTGTTTGCAATAACGACAGGTGTTGCACATTGGTACCTGGGGGCGTGAACTTGTGAAAGAGGGTTTCACTCAGGGAAGTGGGGTTGGGGGGTCTCCACTGCCAGAATGGTCCTCGTGTTGAGGCCTGAAGGGGTTGATGAGGCCGTAAGGGGAGAAACATCCCCATTCAGAGTAAGCAGTGTGTGTGAAGGCCCATGACTGGTGACAGAACAGCAAGGCCAAGTGCACAAAAGCCAGTGTGACAGGGTAGCAGGGAGTGAGGGGAGGGTGATGCATGAGGGGCGGCCAGCACTGCCAGGCCCACAGGCCTTATTAGCTTCCCGCTCATCCCAATGATGAGAGCCATTAGGTGACTTTAGGTGGGAGTAAGGGCCATTGTTTAGATTTCCACCGTGGAGAAAATCTCTCATGCATTCCTGGAGAGAATAACCTTGAAGGTGTCAGAGTGGACTTAGGGCAGTTGGGAGGCTCTTAAGAATGAAATATTTTGACCATTAAATATTTTCCCTGAATTTTAATTGAAGACTGTTGTGTCTTTAAAGGAAATAATTATTTCCCAAACTAAACTTTTGTGGCAAGACTCTGCCCTCGCCATCTCCTAAATATTAGCTTTTTTTTATTGGTTAGTTCTCTTGTCAGGTCTTGGACTGTCTTACAGTAAACAACTGAAACATCCCCATACAGGGCAGTAATTGCAACGTAAAACTGAAACCCTTCCCCCAGGCACAAACCGGACATGAATTCCTAACAGCCAGGCAACTGCAGAAAAGTGTGCTGAGGCACAGTTGAGCCAGGATTTTATATCTCCTTGATGAATGAATTGGCTCACCACACACTCTGTCTGATTGTTTGCCTCTCAGCCAATTACTAAGACAAAAGAAAATTGCAAATCCGCTTAGCCAGTGAATTTGGCTGTGTCATGTAGACTGGGTAATAAACTCTATTTCCAACTGTCTTCATAAAAAGTAAACATACAACATTTGAAAATTACCCTGAACGATGTAGCAGGCAGTTTTCAAAATTTGTTCTGATGACACTGGTATTGCTATCTTAAAAAAACTTTAACTTTATTACTTTAATTATACTTAATTTATCCTGAGTTGCCTTGCTTTGGTGATGAGAAGACTTTTTTCTTTATATTTTCAATGGTGTATAGCGGACAGGATGGTCTGTTCACTAATTAAGCTAAAGACAAATACACTCTTTCCATTTAGGTCATGATAAAGTGACCACCCTTTAAAATTTCAAACCTGCATTGGCCAATAAGCCTAAATAAGAACTAGTGCCTGAGACACGCTCGCTATAGGTAAATAAGGATTTTCATAGTCAGGTTCATTTACTTGTTAAATTCAGACTCTGCATACACACAAAAAATGAAAGTGAGTTGCTATGTGCACTGCTTTATTCTAACTGGAAAACTCAAATAGCAAGAAAATATTTGTGTTTAATTCATTGATTATACAGACTCTTTTTATAGGAGGATGCATTATCAAACTAAAAGTCCAGAATACTAATTCACAAAAATAATTCATCCATTTTTCTGAAGATGTCCTAAACTACATGTTTACTAGCAGAGTTTTAAAGCACTGTGCCCTCCTTAACAAGTTAAGAATCTAAAGTATAGGTACTCTTCTATTTTAAGTTTCAGGACCTGTAGGACTTGGGACATTGTCATTTGGGAAAACTTAGATAGAAAGTTCTTCTCTCCTAGGGCTTCGACCACCAGCTAGATTTCCATGCTGCCTAAAGCACTAGCACCGATCCCATCTCTCTGCTCAGTTCCTGGCCAGTCTTTCTGGCAGTTGATTGACTATGCTTTGATTGTCTTAAATTCAACATGTTCAATTCTCAATTCCATTGAAATAACCCTCTTGCTTTCCTGCACTCCCCATCTAAATTAACACCATGTTAACAGTTACCTTCACCCACTTTCTTATTTTCTTTTATTCTTTCCTCTTCCATATTAGAATAGAACAGAATCTTCCAGTATTGCCTTTGAGCAAAACCTTCTGAGTACGTTTCCTATTTCACTGCAATAGTCGAGCTCTACGTGGTCCTGTTCTCCAGTAGCTAGGGGGACTCATGGGCTTCCCTAGTCCAGCCTACATATAACCACAATCCTGTCTATGTCTTAAACTTGCATCAGGCACCTGGTTGAGGAAAGCATTATGCCAGACCACATGGTAGTTCACTTTGTTGATGGAGGATGTGGGTACAACACTGGGCAGCAGAGGTTATATAATCAGGAATCTCCGAAGATTTCCTCCCTCATCTGTTTGTGTAGTTAGCAAACACTCTACATCTCCAGAGTCTGTGTCTCAGGCAGTTTTCAAGGTTCTGGGGAAACCATAATGAGTTAAAATTCATAGCCATGGGGTTTCTATATATTCTTGTCAGCAAAAGTGAACTTAATTTTTGATGCAGAATTCTACGAATTTCTGCATGTTTGTATTGTGTAACCCCCACAGTCAGGATGTGAGTGGCGTCTCTGTGCTCTCACTTCAGAGTGATGTGTGCCCTCACTCCCTCTCTAGGCCCCTGGCAAGAACAGCTCTGTTCTCCATCTCTGCAGTTATGTCTTTTTGAGAATGGCAGGTCAATGGCAGCAAACCAGCTTCTGGCTCTCTCATCAGCCTCTGATAGAAGCTGATGCAGGATCTGGAGTTTGTTCTTCCTAATGCTGCACAGTGTCCCACTGCAGGATTGCACCATAGCGGATTGGTCTGCTCAGCTGTTGAAGGACATTTGGGTTGTTTCCCAGATGAATACTGTGTCTTGTTTCTTTAAGAATATAAGTTTTCATTTCTCGAGGGTAAACCTCCAGTGGGAAGTTTCTGATGGTTCCTTATTTCTTATAGACACAAGATTCTTAACTTCTAAAACATCCAAACATCCAAGACAGTTCTTAAGCCTTTGTCATGATATATCATAATCTTTTGTTTAATGTATCCATTAACATATCATTACATGTGAATCTTTTATTGCTTCCATAACAAATTATTGTAAACTAATGGCTTAAAACAACATAAATATATTATCTTGTAATTACATAGACAATAGACTTCCTGGGAAAAATAGGGTGCTGCCAGGCTGCAGTCCTTTCTAGCCTTACTCACGTGGTTGGGAGAATTCAACTCTTTGAAGCTGTAAGAATAAGCTGGCTCAGTTTCTTGCTGGCTGTAAGGTGGGGCTGTGCCTGTCTTCTTGTACTTTTTTATTATTATTAAATCAGCTGTGTACATTAATGCAATCATGGGGCACAATGTGCTGGTTTTCTATATTATTATATGTTAACCATCAAACTGCTTAACATAGCTTTCGCTGAATTTTCTTAGTTATTGTGTTCAGACATTTATATTCTATGATTAATAAATTTAACTTGTACCCCTGTAAAATGCACAGTAGATGTGGTCCCCCCAACTACCCTCCATCCACCCACCTCCACCATCCCATTCCCTCCCTCTCCTCTTTCCCCATATTCTTGGGCTATAGTTGGGTTCTAGCTTTCATATGAAAGCTATAAATGGGTTTCATAGTAGGGCTGAGTACATTGGATACTTTTTCTTCCATTCTTGGGATATTTTGCTAAGAAGAATATGTTCTAGCTCCATCCATGTAAACATGAAAGAGGCAAAGTCTCCATCTTTTTTAAGGCTGCATAATATTCCATGGTGTACATATACCACAATTTATTAATCCATTCATGGGTCAATGGGCACTTGGGCTTCTTCCATGACTTAGCAATTATGAATTGTGCTGCAATAAACATTCTGGTACATATATCTTTGTTGTAATGTGATTTTTGGTCTTCTGGGTATATACATAGTAGAGGAATTGTAGAATCAAATGGCAGGTCTATTTTTAGATCTCTAAGTGCTCTCCAAACATCTTTCCAAAAGGAATGTATTAATTTGCATTCCAACCAGCAGTGCAGAAGTGTTTCCTTTTCTCCACATCCACGCCAACATCTCTGGTTTCGGGATTTTGTGATATGGGCTAATCTTACTGGAGTTAGATGATATCTCAAAGTAGTTTTGATTTTCATTTCTCTGATGATGAAGGATGATGAGCATTTTTTCATATGTCTGCAGGCTATGAACCTGTCTTCTTCAGAGAAGTTTGTCTTCAAGTCCCTTGCCCAGCCTGCGATGGGATCACTTGTTCTTTTCTTGCTAATATGTTTGAATTCTCTGTGGATTCTGGTTATTAAACCTTTGTTGGAGACATAACCTGCAAATATCTTCTCCCATTCTGAGGGCTGTCTGCTTGCTTTACTTGCTGTGTTTTTGGCTGTGCAGAAGCTTTTTAGTTTGATCAAGTCCCAGTAGTGTATTTTTGGTGTTGCTTCAATTGCCCAGGGGGTCTTCTTTATAAAATATTCTCCTAGGCCAATTTCGTCAGGTGTTTCTTGAGTAAACTAACATGCACTTTCTTCTAGTATTTTTATAGTTTTATGTCTTAAGTTTAAATCTTTAATTCAGTGAGAGTCTATCTTAGTTAATGTTGAAAGGTGTGGGTCCAGTTTCAGTCTTCTACAGCTCTCCAGCCAGTTCACCCAGCACCATTTATTAAATAGGGAATCTTTTCCCCATTAAATGTTTTTAATTGGCTTATCAAAGATCAAATAATAGAAAGTAGCTGCATTTATCTCTTGGTTCTACTCTGTTTCATACATCTACCTCTCTGTTTTTGTGCCAGTACCATGCTATTTTGATCACTATTGATTTCTAGTGTGAGGTCTGGTAGCGTGATTCCTCCTGCTTTGTTTTTATTTCTGAGTAGTGTCTTGTGTGCCTGTCTTCTTGAGACCACCCTGTCTGAAGCTCTTGATCCTCCATCTGTGAAGCTGGCAGTGAGAGGCAAACCCCTCACAGTTCTCATCTCTCCTTTCTCTGTGTTTAAGGATACATATGATTTGCTTGGGTCTCCTGAGTAATCTGGGACAATCTTCCCATTTCTGGTCAGTTTATCAGCAACCACAGTTCCATCAGAAGCTCTAATGCTCCTTTGCTATGCAACTTAGCACAGCTGTAGGATTAACATGTGGGTATTTTACAGTGGGGGTATTTTTTTACCTATCACATACTCTGGTGGACTTTGCAAATGGGTTTTCTCATTTCTAAGGAAAGAAACTATGAACAGTTTATTTATGTATCTGTAGTGGTTAGGGGTATAGTCTGGCCATCAGTTGTCATTCAAAACATGCTTACAAATGACTGAAAAGTTAAGTTTTAAAATAATTAGCCTCATATTTTGAAGAACTATTATGATGAAGTCAAATTTTCCTTCTGTTAATCTATGTGGTGCATAGGAAGGTGTTTTGAAACCTCATTTTTGCATGCAAAGCATTGCCCTTCATGTTGTGTTTGCTGTGGTGACAAATATAAGGCCTATTTCCATCCCTTCTTCCTTATTTGATTCCTTCATGGAATTTAGGATAGGTTCTCACTTCCTCAGCCTCCCAGCTATGGGGAAAATGACACATTTCTGACCAATGTGTTAAAGTGACCATGTCCTAGGGAAGATTCTGGAAGGGCATTTGCTTTTCTGAGACATGGGACCACCGTCCTAAATGTGAAGGGCAGCAGAACAGAACATGAATCTTTGATAGTTTTAGTAACAATCACACTCATACTAGTGACCTGCCACATCAAAACTTCTCTTATAAGAAAATACATCTGGTTCATTTTGTTGCTTGCAGCCAATAGCATCCGGGGCCCCCTCGCATACACACACACACACACACACAGACTTCCACCCGTGCTTACACTTCACCAGTTCCTCAGAAACAAATGGACTCAGAAGAAGTAAACTATAAATCAATATACTTAAATCTGTGAAGCAAAGAGCTTGAGACTTAGTGGAACTAACCAAGTAAAAATAAAATCTGCCAAAACCTATGGCTTCTGAACAAATCTTTGAAAAAAAAAAAAAAAAGCTTAAAGTTCAGTTCTGCACCTGTAGTTTAGCAGCTAGGGCGCCAGCCACATACACCGGGGCTGGCAGGTTCAAACCTGGCTTGGCCCTGCTAAACAACAACGACAACTACAACTACAACCAAAAAATAGCTGGGTACTGTGAGGGTGCCTATAGTCCCAGTTACTCAGGAAGCTGAGGCAAGAGAATCGCTTAAGCCCAAGAATTTGAGGTTGCTGTGAGCTGTGATGCTGTGGCACTCTACTGAGGGCAACATAGTGAGACTCTGTCTCAAAAAAAAAAAAAAAAAGCTTAAAGAAAAGAATAGTGTTCAATTTTTTTTTCCAATATTAAAAGTCAAGGAACACTTTTTTTTTCAAGCCTTTTTTGCTTATTCTCTAGAACTGTAACTGGAAAAAACAGTTACCTATTTATCTCTGATAAAAAAGGCAAAGCAATACATTCAACAACTTTCTTCTAAGCTCTATTACTTTAATTTCCTTGAAGAAATCAACCTACATAGGAAATTCTAGTCATATACATATGTATGTATACATGTGTGAATAAATGGTTTTGATCCTTAGGTCATGTAGTTAACAGTCACAAACTGATCGGGGGTCGGGGTTCAGAGACATGTGAGAACAAACCATCCCTGACAATCCCACACGGGTAAGCAACTTAAAAGTAGGGCCAAATGCAAGAGTATAATTTTTTCAACTTACTTTCATAAATCAAAGTATCTAGAGATCAGAAGCTTGAATTTCATTTTTATTAAGTCAATTTCAATAATCATTAAAACCTAATACCTCTCTGGTACATAAAATGCAATTTTGTAAAAATATTTTTAGATAGAATGAAAGGATAAAATAATTTAACAATGCATCTCTATTCTTCTGAAGTTCATGCTTGATATCTGCCAATAGGGCAAATTCTGCAGAGACCATCAATCCTGTTACGCTACCAGCAGCTTCTGGGAAAGGAACGTCTGTAGAAATTATCACACGTAAGGAACAGGGATGATCTAGTTAATATTGTGGATTTGAAGTCTGTTAGCATCCTTCTTTTCTTTTATTGGCTACCAATACCTATTTGGTAAGTGTTAAGACTGTGTGTCAAATGTGTCCTATGCTTTAAATCATGCTTTAATCCTTCAATGATCCTGTGAAACAGATGCTCTTATTGTTGTGATTCTCATTTTACAGATGAGGGAGCAACCTGAGAAATGGTTAGGGGATTCATCTGTTAAAAGTTTCTTATTACCAAGGAATATTTATCCCACTGAAAGCACAGGGAGGATAAAGCCTTAAAAAAAAAAGAGCAATGCCAATTTGCTAGATGATGCAAACTGAGCCAAGAAAAGGGGCATTTGTTTATTATTTACACTTACCTGTTCATTCCTTCATTGAAGGTGAATCTGTGGAGCGTCCCCTTTAGGCAAACACCCTGGAGGGCACCAGGCGCCACAAACTCAATGAATGGCAGGTGCCCAGCCCTCTCAGGGTCCGTGGTGTGGGACACAGACCATTCCCGACATGCAAGGTTAAAACCAAGTCATTCCATCCAAGAGCTTTGTTTACATTATGATAAAAATAAATGTGAACACAGTTTAACCGACCCTCACTAAACTGACTAACTTGTGTAGCTGTCATCTTTAGAAAACTGTCTCCATGAAGCTGAGACTAACTGAATTGTAGCAGAGATGATACTGGGCTCCTTGCTGCCTTGCCTTTTTTTTTTTTTTTTTAATAATTATGAAAAGCAGAGGGGCACTTAGGATGCTGCATTAGTGCTTTCAGTATGATTAGGCTTAGTCTTTAGGCAGAAGCCAATTGAAATAGTTCACTCCTGTGGCAAAGGATTTAAACAAACCTGGTCAAGCTAGTTTTGGGAATCTGTTTACTCCTGTTATAAAGGCCTCTTCTAACAATTGAGAGTAGTTTACATTTTGAGAATTGCATTTTATTCTCAGCCAGCTTTTCACATGTCAAAAGAAGAAATCAGAAGGAAATCGTGAATCGTGTCATATACTTTAAGGTTTTCTTTTAATTTACCCATATATTTCTTATTAATAATCCCAGTCTTGGAGTTACAGCAGGGATCATTGAATTTTTTTTTTTTTTTTTTTTTTTTTATTAAATCATAGCTGCGCACATTAATGTAATCATGGGTACAATGTGCTGGTTTTATATATAATTTGAAATATTTTCATCGAATTGGTTAACATAGCCTTCATGGCATTTTCTTAGTTATTGTGTTCCGACATTTATATTCTGCATTTAGTAAGTTTCACCTGTAGCCTTCTAAGATGCACCGTAGTTGTGGTCCACCAATTACCCTCCCTCCACCCATCCTCTCCTTTCCCTTCCCCTCCCTTGCCATTTTCCCCATGTTCT